>KZ651581.1:228399-242583 GCA_001010745.2 Gerris buenoi | reverse complement strand
ATATAGACGAAGGTTCCATCTTGGTTACTTCAAGTTATGTTACCAGATTTTTAGTTTTTATATGTTACCATGTTTTAAATGTATGTTAATGTTATTAGTTTTAAGTTTTAAATGTTTATGATGTTATACGGAAGTAAAGATTAAAGAATCATAAAAATTTTAATTTATGAATTGACGACCCCAACTTAGTTGGACTATATGTGAACCTATCTTATTATGATTAGGTAAGTCATAAATTAATTGTATGTTATACGTTATTCCATAAAAAATAGTTACCATTGAAGTGTAAAAACCTTGTTCTTGATGTTTTAGGCATGATTATGCCCCGGAGGGGGGCTAAATATAGCCTTTATGAAATAATCTTCGCTTTTATTACACCCTTATCGACCCAACATTTTAATTATTCCAATTTTAATTTTTAAGCTCACGTTTACGCGAGTGCGAGCATTGCGCGCGAACTCTTGGACGGATCACGCTGTCCAACGAACTTATCCTGAGTATTAGAAAGAGGAACATGTATACCAAATTTCAACAAAAAAGGTTAATTTTTACTCAAGTTATCGTCGGACACGTAAACGTTACAGACAGACAGACAGACAAGATGCATATTTCGTTGAATGTAAGAAGCTCGCTTACGCTCGCTTCAATAAGGTTTCCACATTTTATCTTAATATCTGACACCATTTTGAAAAAAAAAATACATACTTTCGATTTGTTTGCATCTTTAAATATCTCAATATTATGGACCTTATTATACCGGAACTATCTTTTAACGGACAAACAAAATTATTACTTACATAGTAATAAAATCTCTATGACAAGAGATTTACTGTGTTTAGTCCAGTAAAATGTACCATTTTACTGGACTAAACACAGTTTACTCGCTACCTTAAGGGAATATACCTTCTAAATAGCACGTACTACTTCGCCAGCAGCCGCAGCTTCACTGTTCTTACTTTTCCATCTCATTCTGGTATTAGTCTTACTATTCTTGCTAAAGGCCAATCGACGCTTTTCTTGCTGCTATCTTTGATGAGCCCTCCATCTTCTTGCCAGTAAGTCTTCTTCAGATATTCCTATTGACTGATTTAATCGTTGTGGGACAGCTTCCTGGAGCTCTATGTGATAGAGGTTCTGCATCTATGTCGTCACTCTTTTCTGCATCTTGTATAGATATAAGAAGGGTGAACGGTTCAAGATCCGTTGATTCTTCTGAGACATATCTCAAATTGTCAAAAGTCTCTCTTTTATTACCAGTTCACGATCACACAGACAAACGACATTTCTTCGTAAGTTAAGCTTTTAACAACTTGCCCCATACGCCCAACTCTGCCCAATACACCTCAGAACTTTATGTGTCGAACTAAACACTCCCACAATCAACTATAATAATACTCCATGCGTTGTAATGCTACTTTTCCAGATTATGAACCTAAATTTAGACCTAAAGTCCTACATTTATCTCCATATTCTAAATTGAGAGCTTGTGTTTTATAAGATCATCGACTGTGTTTTTCTCCAGTGTGTCATAGCGACTCATCATAGAAGAGGTGTAGTTCATAAACCAAACAACGTCTTCACACAAAATAATTGTATTTGTAACAATTTGACCGGTTTAAAGTCTCCTTATAACCTACACAGATTATCTGAAGAAGGCTGCATTAGAACAGCCGAAACCGGTCAAATTGTTACAAATACAATTATTTTGTGTGAAGACGTTGTTTGGTTTATGAACTACACCTCTTCTAGGTTGTGTTTTATAGACTATTATACAGGGTGGTCCAAAAGTCTCCCCCCCCCCCCTTTTAACTTTTGAACGGTTTGAGATAAATTAATGAAACTTGGGGGATCTCTACCATGCCAAGGGAAGTTTGTTTTCATGCTATCACCCACTNAATATTGGCAAGGGAAAGTAATACTAACAGAAGAAAAATGCTGGAAGCCCTGAATATCGCCATAAAATTGGATTCATCAGTTAATATTAAAACAGACTCAAGATCCCTGAACAAATACTATAGTGGAATCTACCTTTATAATTCAAATCAAATTTTCCCGCCGAAAACATAAAGTCCAAATAATAAAGATTAAAATAAACAAAAAGAATAGTGTCCCAGAATATAAAATAAATTAATGACATAACTATAAATTAATAGAACAATAATAATTGAAAACAAAAATAATATAAAATAACATCGGTTTATAAATGTGATAACATAGATAAGGCAAATCAAATTGTTATCAAACGGGGAAGGTTACACTTGTAAAGTATTTTTCAAAATATTCTAGTCTTTTATTTTTTAGGAAAACGTAATTATCTGTGATATTTAGAGCTTGTTAATTATTGTTAATCTGTGTATGTGTTTTTATTAAGTAATACGGTGCTGTCCACCGATGTTTTTAACGTTTTACCTGTTGTTTTAAATTAGTTAATCAAAATCATCAAGTACGATGGTAATTATAGCTACATTTTGTTTTAGTTTCACACTTACCATAATAACTATTTAAATTGAGGTTGTTAATATATCATGTATTATTATAGATGGATGTGACGACACAAAAATTGTTTGTGAAACAAAATTGACGACCTTATTCATGTAGGATATGTAATACTTTACAAAAATTATCAGCCAGGTATATTACAATATTAAATTAAGATGGAAATAATTGTGATGTGATCTTTTAAATTGATATTATAGCGAGAAAGTTTTAATATAGTGTATGTAACCAAGATGCTTTTTATAATTAATTATTAAATAAATGTTGCTTTTAGGCTCGAGAATGACCGGTAAGGTCGAAACGTTGCCAACGCCGAACCAATAGTGAACGACTTATTTTTACCCGATTAAGGATCCACCTACAATATATATACTAAGAAAAGGGTACACCTAGACAGATCATATAAATTTTTACTTGAAACTTTTTTTTCTATTTCCAATATTTTGCCCTCTATAGAGGGGCAAAGATAGCAAAATAACCCTTCCGATAATACATTGTAAAATCTAAACAGTTAAAGATAAATTAATGAAACTTTGGGGATCTCTACCATGCAAAGGGAAGTTTGTTTTCATGCTATCGCCCACCAGGGGCAACCACGCATTTTGCCCCCAGGCCACCTCACTTCAAAATTTTGACCCGAAGTGTATATTTTTGATAGCAGATTTAGGTTCTACGGCAAAAAAATAAGAATATTTTACTTCTAACTTTTATTTCTATCTCCAATATTTTGCCCCCTATAGAGGTTTGGGTGCTTAAACCACACACTATTCCTCTATAAATCGAGTATTTATTATTTCATTATTAAAGTTATTAAGTAGAATTTATTAAATATTAACTGGTGCAACTGCCGTATTGAGAGAAGAGACTGTTGTGCCATCACGGTTGATAATTGTTCAATGACTTCTTCAATGAGTCTAATTGGTTTTTTTTCTTATTTATTATATATTTTTTTATTATTTTATATTAATTAGTTTCTATTGGCTATTTTTTAATGTATAGATGGACTCCAAACTTCGACATGGACAGTATTATATTCTTAATAAGGAATGAATGATGTGTAATATAGTCCTGATTTTATTCCTAGAAGGCTTGATAACAATACTATTAAGGCATTTCATTTAATTGCTAGGCCTACATGACAATAGGAAACATAGCCACTAATACCTAGCATGAGCCCGGCGCGAAGCGTGGGGGTGAAGGCTAGTTATGAATATGAGAAAGGAAAAAGTGAAATGTTAAAACTATAAAGTTCATTTTATGTACATTACAAAATATTACAGAATTAAGTGTGAAGTTCTTTCTACTTCTATCTATATTAAAGTGTGTACAATACTAAAAAAAAGAAAAGAAATCATTAAGAAACTAATTCCTTATCTCGTTTAACAGGTGAACGCAACTATATTCACTAATGTTTCGACCTCTTTCAAATTAGAGAGGGGATACAGATCACAAACCTCAATATATATATTAGACTTATCTACCAAACTTTATCATCATATGAGTTTAGCTCACTGAAGAACAATCAACCAGTGCAACTATGATAAGTTTACAACCTCCAGCTAAAATGGTAACATTTAAAAATACCTATTTTATATTAGACTAGCTTACCCGGCGAACTTCGTATCGCCTAATAAACATTAATAATATAAGAAGTATTTAGCTGCTAACTTTGAAAACCTTTATGAATAGTTTTTTTTGTTAAATAATGTTGCCTTAGATGAATTATTTATATTACAATTTGGAATATATACTTGTACAATATACAAAATTGGCATAAGAGACATACAGATAAACGAACATTCATTTTTATTTATATAGATACAGATTGTAATATTTTTCCTGTATTTTCCACATGTACCTTTCCTAAATGAAAATATGACAAAAATGTACATAACAACAATTACTGTACTCTTTAAAAGCTTGTCAACAATATTCATCATTAAAGGTTTTCATTACTTTGACATTTGTACCCCGTGCCCCCGTGTACTAAAATTTAAACATAGTTTTACAAACTCAGAAACTTTCCCGGACATGCGTCCAAACATTTCCAAAAGTTTTATTGCAATCGCATGTCCTACAGATACACAAACATTATTTTTTATAGATGTATATAGGTATAGACTGTTACTGTTGTACTCTTAAAGAGCTTTACAACTATATGCATCATTAAAGGTTTTCATTACTTTGACATTCGTACCCCGTACCCCTTGGTAAAAAAAAATTAAAAATAATTTTTAAGTTCCATCGTAATCGGATAAACGGTTTAGGCAGGCACAAGAGAATACAGACAGACATGCAAATAAACATTTATTTTTATTTATATAGATATAGGAGCGTCTACCTTATTCCATTATCTTATTTGAAACCGGTCAACATGAAGATCGTAAATATGTCAAAACAAATAAACTAACTTGCGGATTGTTTTCGAAATAACTTTCCATGCAGCAAAATTTGCTGAAAACGAATTAAATTCTGCTGAAAGATGGCTAAAAGTATTAAAAATAATGCATTGTCATCGTGTTCTGAGCTACTTTAATAGTTTTGAAGGTCTAGCTACTCGGGAAGTTAGTTAAAAATCGATTGCATGATTTGTACTGGTTCCACAAACAAACATAGAAACGAACAAACAAACAAACAAACAAGCAAGCTCATAAAAGCGTAATAACAATAAATGAAGTCACAGTTAATCAAGACGCGCCAGAAGGAAACTTAACAATAATCCTTCTATGGTGCCTTCTATGATAAAGGACTAGATAACATTAGATAATGTTGTTGTTTGTCTATACCTCCCCTTTAGGGCTTTGGACTCTTAACACTTCTTCCCCACACGCTCTCTGACTCTGATAATTCTTCTCCTGCATATAAATATTTCATTCGTTAAAATATCGGGAATAAAACATTTCTTCTTCTTTAACGATAGCTTAATGGAAAACTTACCTTAAACTGCACTAGATGACAGTTCTATCTAATTTTTAGCAAACAATGGACATTGACGATTTTTCCCCTTTATCCTTCATTATAATTAATTAATTTTTTTTTAAACATTACAGATGCTACTTGTTGCGGGCATTTTTTTCTTTCGATGCTGCACAGCTTCACCAATTATAGTTCACGAAATAGCAATAAGGTGAGACTTATTACAATTCATTAATAGTTATTAATGAAAAAAGTATTTTGTACTTTAGAAAATAGAGGAATTTAAATTTGTGGCAAAATACCTTATAGTGTAGTTTCTTTGAAACATTATTTATCAGCTTTATTAAAAAAAAGTAAGGAATAACGAAGAATATATACATATACTGGCCTTCACCCCGCGTGAATACATATACTACTATCAAACATGATGGTGCATTAATTTAACTACCAGTCTCTTCACTCGGTACGGCAGTTTCACCAGTAAATATTTAATAACTATAGTTCTAGGAATAATTAATAAAATAATAAATATCCAATTTAAAGAGAATTAGTGTGAGATTTAACCACCCCAATTAGAAATTTAATCGGTCAACAATTGCGGACGCCATAAGAGCTCAAAGTCAAATTTTTCTTACAAAAAATAAAATTTAGCTCTATTTAAGGTAGAACCGAGGGAGTTAGGAAAAAAAGTAATAGAACCAAAGTTGTAGATCTTTTAAAATCAGTTACCGTTGGCGCAATCAGCTTGTCGATACGACTTGCCGTTAAGGCACAATAAGCCTTCAAAACTCTAAAGTGCGTCCGCCATCTTTAATTTTTAAGGGGGGGGGGAATAATATATTTTTTAACTTTTCTGATTTTTCCAGTCAGTTTGGGCCAATTTCGGACCAAACGCAAAATACCGCGAGTCTCTAGGTGGTCTAGAAGTACTCAAACATTTTGATTATCGAATCTGTGGGGTTTGTTTACGGTGGGCCAATGTAATTTTTATACGTTTTGTTTTATATACTTTTTTTTATAAAAATGTTAATAACTTTTCAAGAACTTTCTATGTGTACCCAGTTGTGATTATTGTATATTTAGGTTGGATCCTGATCCTGATGTGGGTAAAAAATAAACTCAGTTCTGTGTCGGCAACGTTTCGACCTCACCGGTCTTCATCAAGCCTAAAATATTTGCCTAAAAAATTTGTATTTTAGGCTTGATGAAGACCGGTGAGGTCGAAACGTTGCCGACACAGAACTGAGTTTATTTTTTACCCACATCAGGATCCAACCTCAGTATACATTAATAACTTTGGTTCTACTCAATATTTTTAGATGAAACCGAGCCTACAAATTGCGCAACATTTTTTCGCTCGCCCTTGAAAAAAAAATCGATTATATTAAGCCAGTTTTGCGCCTATAAAGTCTGACTAGGGCAACAGACACACATACATACACGAAAAAAGTTAAGGTTGGATTCGGTTTTTGGAATGTATAAAATGAAAAAGTATCCAACAAATTTTCATTTCTGACCAATGTACAGACAAAACTGTAATTTTATATGTATAGATGAGTATTATTTTATTGCGAGTTGCTTGCCACTCTTACCAGTATATAACCAAATGAACGAACAATAACCATTTATTGTAATTAACTTATCATATTATTTTTAGCCCTAAGGCAATCATAGGAGACCACGTATCTGAGGGATCTGCACACCATAAAGAATACAAAGACCATGAACCAGAGCACCAGGAACACCATACAGAATATACTGAACATGAACCACAGCACCAGGAACCCCATACAGAATATACAGAACATGAACCACAGCACCACGTACATCACGAACACCATACAGTGCACCATAAACATGAGCACGAGGGTCATGTGATACACAAACATGTTCATGAGGGAGAAAGCACTCATTATCACAAGCACGAAGGTCACCAAGATCACAAGCATCATCATGAGGGAGGTGCCCATCATGAACATAAACACTCTGGACATGCTTCCCATAAGCATGAACATGGAGGACATGCTGAACACTCTCACCATCATAAGGGTGAAGCCGACCACAAACATCATCACCAGGGATCAGCCCACCACGACCACAAGCATCATGGATCTGCTGAACACAAGCACAGCCATGCTGGACACGCCGAACATTCCCACCACCATAAGGGATCTGCCGAACATTCTCATCACCATGTAGGAGAAGGCAAACACGAACACAGCCATCATGGACACAGTTCTCACGAACACAAGCACACCGGACATGCTGAACACGAACACAAACATTCAGGATACGGAGTCCACGAGCACAAGCATGCTGGACATGCTTCTCACGAACACAAACATCATGGTGTAGCATCTCACGAACATAAGCATCATGGTTCTGCTCACCACGAGCACACGCATATTGCCCATGGACATCTTGAACACAAGCACTCTGGACATGGTAGCAATGATCATAAACATGAAGGCAAAGTCTCCCTGTCCTATACAGGTCATGGTAGTCATTATGAATATCATCACTGATGATTAGCAACCAATCATTGAGCTAAGAAATAGGATTGATAAAAATAGTTGCTAGTCAAAAAAGTTAATCAATAACTATTATTTATACTCGTACATATAATTGTACGTCTCTATTGTATATACTCGTACAATTTGTTTTGTTGTTTTTTTAATTTTTGTACCATGTTTTTAAATAAATTGTTTAAAAAAAAAAAAAGTTTTATCTTTAATAATCATATTACATGTTCATTTTAAAATACAGTTAGTTATTAATATTTATAAAATTATCACCAAAGAATCAAGAATACATTTTTGAGTATTTTATTTTAGCAGAATTGGCTTTAGAAGTTTGAGTGAAAAACATTTCTTATTATACATTTAGATCTTCTTTTATAGCTTTATTTTTCTTGGTTCTTTTGGAGGTTAAGGTTATTAAGACTAAATAGTATTTTTTTTTAATTTCACTTATCTAAATTCGAAATCTTTCTTCAAATTGCCTAAAGCTATGGCCGTAATATTGAAAATTTTTATTTAGTTCACATTAGAAGGAATAAATACATTTTGTCAGTTAAATAGCATCGATAGATTTTGTCAATTTTGATTGGTTTTTAAGCTTCTAGAAAAACAAAATAAATACTCGTATTTTCATGTTAAAACAATGTTCACATTGGTGTAAATAAATGTATATTTGTGCATGTGGAAGATAAACAAATTGGCGCAGACGGTTAAAACTTAAAAACCAAGAATGGGCTAATTAATTATGCCCTACCAAACCCAAATTTCAATAAAATCGGTATAGTTTTTAAGATATGTTGGTTCGCAAAAATTGTGGATTGACTGTCAGACAAGCGGAACCAAAAATGTTCCCTATGTTTAAAACGAATTTCTTTCGTGGAATTTTTAAAATCGGAGACATAATAGTTATTTATGCACCAAGGGAGGAAACAAAGTCATTACTCCCTGAGCGTTATTGTTGGTTCCTGAGGCGAAGCCGAGGGAACCATACTGTCTAAATCCCGAGGCATAGCCGAGGGAGTTAATTATAGCGAGGGTGCTATGACTTTTTGCTCCCGTGGTACGTGCAAGATTTTTCCTTCCAGAAGGGTGGAAAACAACACAAATAAACCTACACCACAAATAGCCTTCAACAACACTGTTAAAAGGCTTTCCTCTCCAATAGGCGCCTGCATAAAGTAGTACTAGTTGTCTAGAACTAAGACTATGAGGTGAACAACTATCTTTTCACACAAACCTCATGTGGCAAACGTGAAGGTGAAACAAGAAATTGTATTCGTGTTTGAAGAATACTAAAATTCCACTTTTAGGAAATGGCAAGGCACACCGCCAAGGAGAAGAAGCTGATAAGTAATCTAAGTTGACAGTGTTGGGTCAGGATAATGTGCCAACATCACTTGGCGGGACAGAAAGTTGATTTCACAACTTTTTTGGACCACAGACTTGGTGGGGTGTTTTTTTAACACACAGTTGGTTTTTGGTCAGATTAATATTTTCAAAAGGTTTTACTTTAATAAAAAAACTACTTTAATAATAGAACTATTAATTATATGAGGAAAATTCATTTAACAACAAACAAATTAAAAAAACCCAGCTTAGCTGAGAGAAGGAAAACATAATTATTGTCCGGCTTCTTTTCTTATCACCTTATCACAGGCATCTTTTTTATCAAAGCAATGCTAACCAAACCAGTAAAGCCACGCCACAGCTGTAGTAACTTGACAACTAAAACGATATTTTCATTTTTTTACCTGAAGACCCCCTCTAGCCATATAATAAGTCTGTATAATAATAATAACATATGTATGTATATTATTATACATGGCCAGATATACATCTAGAGCCAGATATACATCTAGATCGGCTATATTTCGCCTCTACGAGGCATATTCGTGCCTGTAACATCATAATAACAAAACATCAGATCGAGAACAACAATTTAAAATACCTGAAATGAGTATTTACATTTTAGTATTTTAATTTTATTATATAACCGGTATGTCTTATAAAAGCTGTATTAAGGTTTCACATAGGTGAGATAAAAACGTCTAATATCCTCCAATCGAATTGGATTTGTCATATTTGCATATTACTCTCAACACTTCCTCGAAACTTCTGCATTAATAAATTTAACAAATAACAATAAAACGAATACAAATAACATAATAAATTAATTGAATTAAAATTACGGACGAGAACCTGGTAACTATGAGGTATAACCTAACATTTACCTTCCATTATATCATTTGGTAAGGAGACTAGAAATGATTCTAGTACAGCCCACCACGAACACAAACATTCAGGATACGGAGTCCACGAGCACAAACATGCTGGACATGCTTCTCACGAACACAAACATCATGGTGTAGCATCTCACGAACATAAGCATCATGGTTCTGCTCACCACGAGCACACGCATATTGCCCATGGACATCTTGAACACAAGCACGCTGGACATGGCAACATTGGTCATAAACATGAAGGCAAAGTTTCTCTTTCCTTTACTGGGCATGGTAGTCATTATGAATACAATCACTAATAATTAGAAAATGTTGAGACTTAACTTGAACAGTGATGAAATAAATCCTAATTAGTCANCCCCCGCTTCGGAGTGGCAGACATGCATTTTTTTGATCGTCTGCTCCAAAGGTTCATTTTGTAATAAAAATTATCCATGTACCTTATGAGAACATTTTTCATGTAGCCAGCTCACGGTCTATTATAATGACCTATAAAAGATTTACAACTGCTTTATAAAATAAACAAATTCTATTTACGCGGAAATTTATTGCATTGATAATATGACTTTTGAATATAGTGTGTCGTCCTTTCTTGTTGCAAAGAAAATTTAATATAAAGTGTTTTTTTTGTTGTTGTTGTTATTTGTTGTTATACCCTTTCGAGCGAAAAAAAATACGTGAGGTGTCACGGGACACCCGGTAGGAACGAATTTCCTTTGATTTTTCATTAAATATAAATTATAAAATCACACTGCTAAGTACGTATACGTTGCTAACTACTTATACATGGCGGAGTAAGAAAAGAAACAAAATTAATAGTAACTAACTGTTTGTACCTAGCAAGAATTAAGGCTAAATTAAAAGAAAATAATTATTTGTATCATTAAAGCAAGCATTTTACAATAAATATAATGTATTGAATATTTTGAGAAAAAAGATAATCATGATGAGTTTACAGGTAAAGACTATGTTTGTAGTTGGTAGAAAATAGGATTATTTTCTATCTACTCGGTCTAATAATTTAAAATTCATATCATAAAATATATCTCTTCCCTACTCAAAAAGTGTGCTTGTATCAGGTTAAAATTTTAAATGCCTGTTTTAGGCTAGTACTTTAGACGATGTGTAAGAAGTTTTATTAAAATCGTTACGTTAGAGCAGAACGTAAGATATCAGTAAAAACGTTGTTTTCTTTATTTTAAACGTTTAGGTCCGCTTTAATAAATTTATCGATCTTCATCACTTCATAGAGCAGTGTCTGCGTTCTTTTTACTAAAGAAAAGGTATTTAAAAAAGTTGTTTGTCTCAATAAATACATGAAGTTAAAAAAATTTTCTTGTCCTAAAATTCCAATTTTTAATTTGAAGCTTACCTTTACGCGAGCGTTACGTGTGAACGCTTCGGCGGATAACGTTATCCAACGAACTCAGCCTGGGCAATGGTAAAATGAACATGTTTACCAAATTTGAACTAACTCGGCCATCTAAGACTCAAGTTATCGTCATCGGAAGATTTCGTGACGCTTGGTTTTGTGAGGTTCGTTTTTTCGGATTCACTCCAGGTTCCACAACGGGCCATAAGCAACTTCGTTCCAATAATTTACACTTTTGAATCTAATAAATATTGCTTAAACCAAATAACTATTATTTTAATGAATGATCTAAAAATAGACAATTGTTTTTATTAATCTATAATTAGATTTTTTTAGCAACATTTTCATGTGCAATTTAAAATCAATTAATATATTTAATAGCAATAAATTCAATTTAATAGCAATCAATGGATTTAATGACAATACGTGCAATTTAATGTAATACAACCCGAAGAGTAATTTTATTACTTACCTTTTTTCAAGCCAATAATGTTTCATTATTATTTATGAGTCATTACATTGAACTCTTGTTTACTTAAGTATGTTCCATAACAAAAACTTTTTAATTAAAGGTAAAACATCGTTTCTAAAATGTGATAAATACCACAGTTGCTTCGAAATTAAATTAGCAAAACAAGAAAATGAATAATGTAAAAAGTAAAAATATTTTTAAAAAATGATTTATTAACAATATAAAACAACATTTTGGCAACAAATAAATGTTTATGTACATTTAATAGCAACAATTATTATTGCTCATCCGATTTTCATTTGAGGATTAGGAACTAAATTCTTATCATAGTTTACTTAAATTATAAGTGGTTGTGGTTAGTGATGATATTCATAGTGACTTCCGTGTCCTGAGAAGGACATTGAGACTGTCCCTTCATGTTTATGGCCAATGCTGCCATGTCCCACGTGCTTGTGTTCGAGTTGTCCATGGGCAATATGCTTGTGGTCGTGGTGGGCAGAACCATGATGCTTATGTTCATGAGATGCTACACCATGATGTTTGTGTTCGTGACCAGCATGTCCAGCATGTTTGTGCTCATGGTATCCATGTCCAGAGTGTTTGTGTTCGTGTCCAGCATGTCCGGCGTGCTTGTGATCGTGAGAAGCTTTTCCATGATGGCTGTGTTCGTGCTTGCCAGCTCCAACGTGGTGATGAGAATGTTCGGCAGATCCCTTATGATGGTGGTTATGTTCAGCATGTCCAGCATGGCTGTGCTTGTGTTCAGCTGATCCGTGATGTTTGTGGTCGTGGTGGGCTGATCCCTGGTGATGATGTTTGTGCTCAGCATCACCCTTGTGATGATGAGAATGCTGGGCATGTCCAGCGTGTTCGTGCTTATGGGCGGCATGACCAGAGTGTTTATGTTCATGATGGGCACCTCCCTCATGATGATGCTTGTGCTGTTGGTGACCGTCATGCTTGTGATAGTGATCGTTTTTTCCTTCGTGAACATGTTTATGTAATACTTCTCCCTCATGCACATGTTTGTGTAGAACTGAATGCTGACTGTGCTCTACATATCCACCATGTCCGTAATTTGAGGCTGCAGGTGTGAGGTCTTCTGTCTCCTGGTTAATGCTAAAAAAAAAAAAAATATCTCATGATAAATGTATACTTATTTGTGATATGAGGTTCTGTAAATTCAATACGGTTTTATTTCCTTAACCCAGTTAAATAATTATGTCATAATATTTATTTAAAACTAAATATTTCTAGCATTCTGGTTGTAAAACATATTTGGTTCATTCGTTAAGAAATTATCTGTTACAGTAATCATTGCTATGAATTTGCACATCAACAATGATTACTTATTTACAAAATCTTAACTTGGAATCAACAGTAAAAATACTAGTATATGTTAGATCTCAAAAAATGCCGAACACTTCACATTGATCCACAACATATATATCATTTATTATTTTATATTTAGCGCATTCAAGTGGCTTATTAGTTACATAATGTATCCTTACCTATTAAATTCTTCCTTGGCTGATGTTGGCAAGCCAGCGCATTGGTTTAACAATCCGACACCAATAATAAGTAGCATCTGAAATAATTTAATAAATATATACATATACATGATCTAAAAACGAAATATTTTTTATAAATATAAAATTACACTTTTTTGGCAAATATACCAAATTACTAAATAATTTCGACTACTGATGAAAAATTCTTAAATGTTAACTTTGGAGAAAGAAGCAGCGGTATTTTTCCTTTTGTATATTTATAGCCTATAATTTCTTTATAGCCTATAACACCCGCAGAATTGAGCTTAACATTGTACCCAAAAACCAACAAAATTTTTTCAGGCGTTTGGACGTGATTGACGCAAAGACAAAAAGAGAAACAGACACAACATTTTTTAAACTTAAATTCGATATCAGGACTACTCAAATGAGTAGTTTTACACTAATGAGTAGATTTACACTAAATAGTGTAAATATGAAATAGTTTAGTTAACTAAAGTTGAGCCTAATAGGATAAATGTACAGACACCACTCCAATCTTATATAGGTATATTTAAGATTTAACAAGATTAAGATGAACAAACAAGATAAATTAGAACAAGATTTATCAACTAGTAGCCAAATTCCAAAAGCAGCTATATATATAAAAAAAAAAATA
>KZ651581.1:155501-165680 GCA_001010745.2 Gerris buenoi | reverse complement strand
TTTTTTTTTTTTTTTTTTTTTTTTTTTTTTTTTTTTTTTTTTTAAATCCTACAGTTTGTGCCAAATGTTTGTTAGTTCGTTGACAGGGGGTAAGAAGGCGCGGAGAGTTCAGTACTTTAAAATCCAAAGCTCTCATTCATTGCCTCCCAATCCCATTTTTGTCTGTCCTGCGCTGTCGGCTGTTGACGCACTAGAAAATTGCAAATATTTGGCACAAACTATAGACTTATATTTGAAATAGGGATTTTAGAAATTCGGCTGATATGTATGTAAAAGTTAACAAAAGATAATAATGACATTAAATCAATTACATATTAAAAACTTTAGACTAAAGAGTATTTGGTAATTATTAACAATTTGTTTGTAGCCAGAACCTGATAAGCCAATATGTTAAAATAAATTTATATTATATGTTAACAATATGGTTGGCAATAAATGGAAATAAAATAAATAAGAATATACTGCCAATTGTTGTGGCACACAATTATCAGATCGTGCTTAATTGATTATTTCCATTCATATAAAAAAATCCAAAATAATAAAAGTGGAAATAAAATGAAGAAAGTAGGAAAGAGAGAAATTAGGCAATAATACGTTGTAAAAGCAAAACATCATTAAATTACTGGTTTTTTTTTTGGTTTTTTTTTCTAAAAATAAACATGTTATAAAAATATCAGAAAATATAGGAGTGAGTCACTGTGTCGATATGATTAATAGAAAACACTGTTCAGACAAAAATCAAGGACAAATCTTATTGACATTGTATACAAGTGATAATATGTCTTATCTCATCTGTTGATACATATAATATACCAGTATGCGTATGTTCCTCTAAGGTAATGGTCGGGTATTTTTATAACTAGAAATTTTAAGTAAATCAAATAACATACAGCCAGTGTGACGTCTTTACTTCTATTCTATAGTATAAATTGGATATTTTCGGTGAATTTATAATACAATTTGTGAAACAGTTTTTGTTGTTGCTTTTAACAGATTGTGGAATTTAAATTAATTAATTTTATGTTGTTTTTTTATGTGGAGTGAATAAATAAGTGCAATAACTAATTTGTAATTTTTAAAAATCAATTTCAGTTTATTTTATTTCTATTGGACTAGAATATTCTTAAATGATATTAAGGCGTGAGAGAGTTATATTTTTAACGCTTAAAAGCTAAATATCGAAGTCGATCTTTTGTGATACTAAAGACTTAAAACTAACAATTTTCAAATTATAAATTATTATTATTATTTTTTTTTTCAATAATGTCGGAATCAGTCGCTAATAAGATCGATTCAATCCCATCAGTGTATTATAGTCATGGATGTAATATTTCGTCTTCTAACATTAAATCGAAGATTATATTAAACCGTACCTGCTGTAAAAAATATGTAGGTTCTGTGATAAGTTTTCGCTACAAGTTAAACTTAAATCTCCATAAAAATGAGCAGAAACTTCATTATTATATGTTCAAAACAAAAGGAGTTTCATGGCGTCTCTGTATTTTCCCGCACGGTGTGAACGAAACAAATACCGAATATATGTCTGTATATTTGGTGGCGACATTTGAAGACGGGTTCAAGAATAAAACTGCCGACGCTTACTTTTCATTTGATTACGGATCTGAAGAGTCGTTCAGTTATAAATTCACATCCGGGCAAAATAGTCGCGGTTTGATACGTTGGAGAAAAAGGCAACTAACTGATAATACGAATGTAAGTGGACACTTTGTTTTAATGTACTCTCTGAGTAAAACTTGTGTGACAAATAAATGTGAAAATTTAAATCTAATATGTTTGAAGGAAAATGCTCAAAGGATGCCCGAAGTCATATACAAGAAGCCTTACGATGTCAAACTAAAAGGTGACTATTGGGTTTACTACTTTCACGGTGAATTACTTGCGTCTAAAAGTTCTTATTTCAAATCCGTAACGCCGAGAACTCGAGACTCCAGCAGAACGGACGTTCGTACGGTAAATGTCCCTTATGTTACCCAAGACACGATGGAAATCGTCCTCCAATATTTGCATTTGGGTAAAATTAAACTTGATGGAGATTCATTAAAAGATTTGTGCGTGTTTGCCGTCAATTACGGTTTTCACGATTTAAAAATGGCTTGTGAATTCGAATTGTTATGTTGTATGTCGAAAGAAAATACCGCCTCGGAAAATTGGATCTTCGCCTCTTCTTGTAGTATGGAATTTTTACAAAAGAAATGTTTAGAAATGTGTATACCCAAACATTTCTACACCATTATAAAATCCTCGGAATGGGTAGATATAGTCGGTAACCCACAGTTAATATTAGATTTAACAAGACGCTTGGCTTCTACTTCCAATTATATTGTAAACGCCGATATTGACGAAAATCTTCTAAGCTGCCCTGACGATCAGCTTAATTTTCCTGCTATCGACATTCGAAATTGCTCCAAAACATGTTTGTACACGCTTAACGAATTTAAACAAGATATGGACTTGTCAATTGTTAAAACAGAGTTTTATGTTGCAATCGATCAAACGAATCAATCTCAGTGCTTTTCCTATAAATTCCCGTCACACAAATATAATTGGGAGTTGAAACTTTGGACCGACGGAGTAAACGACGAAAGCAAAGGTTTTATTTCTATTTATTTGCTTAAAGAAATAAAAAATATCGGTGTTAACAACGATGTTTCCAATGAAAAGGAAGCGGTTGGTGTCGACTTCAGTTTCGATTACGAACAAGATTACGTTCATTATCATTTATTTAATACGAGCGATAATTGTAGAGGTTTGAGCAAGTGGAGACGAAACGACGGTTTAGAAAATGGCATTTTAAGCGTTAGATTCGTCATGAGATTTAGAGAATGGCGTTATAAAAATATTATAAGTACCGAGGACATTAACAGACACATATTTTACCACAAATTCGACGAATCTTCTCTTTTAATTAAAATGGTACCGTTCGACACCTTAGTTGTCGGTGAAGATTGGCAATTCAACGTTCACAGAGAAATTCTCGCTGCTCATAGCCCAGCCTTCGCCGCCATGTTTTTCCATGAGATAAAAGAAAATATTGACAATAAAATCTGTATCAAAGACATCAAATATGATACAGTGAAACAATTACTTTCCTTTATGTACACGGGAAGAATAACAGTAAACCGAGAAACAGCGATCGAACTGTGCATCGCGGCCGATAAATACTTGATGGACACGTTAAAGTTCGCCTGTGAACATGAGCTCTCTTACCGAATAAATATTGAAAATGTAATAGACAGCTTTATCATTGCTTCGGTGCATAGATTCAACATTTTAAAATCCAACTGTATTCATTTAATTCGCCTTGAATTCAAGGCAGTGGCACAAACTGAAGATTGGATTCGTTTGGCCAATCATGCAGAGATGATGGAAAATTTGATGGAAGAACTAATAAAAAGTGGTCAATTTAAAAAAATTTAGAATCTGCTCACAAACTATTTTTCACATATTTTCTTCATGCTATTGAAACAAAATCGACTTTTCTTAATTAAAAATTTAGTTATTCTTTAAGCAATCGTTATTTTTTGCTCTTTTCCTCCAGCATTGGAAGACAAAAGTGATTACATTAAATGTATAGTTTATGTGTAGAATATTGTCTGTAACTAAGGAATAAACAATTTACAGTAAAAAACTTAATCAGCAGAACCCCGGCTTTACCTCTTATTGATCATACTCGTAAATTAGAAAGGCTTGGATCAGCTCTGAAGTTCGTCGAAGTTTACCCCGCGAATTGTTGAAGGATAGTCTTCATCAGGCAAGCAACATTTGATTAAACATTTTTACCCGCAACAAAACCGAGTAGCTTATCTCAAAAAGCTCTTTTATTTTACTCAACTAGTATTGGGGAATATACGCTTCATTAACGTGCTTATTTTCATACGGTTTTCTTTTAATTATGCAGAGACGGAAAGTTTTTCAGGAATGAAGAAGTAAATAGTAAATAAGCTACTATAGTAAAAACTTAATTGTAATTCCTTTTACTACAGTATAGAGGAAGGTCAAACGTCTGCTTATTGTAGTACGGTTTAATTTTGAAGGTGGGGCTGATAAACTGGTCGCGAAGTTCTTTTATTATCCTTATAAGAAGGGGGAGACTCCATTCAGCCTTGGAAACGGTACGGTGTTGCATAAGGGGGAAAGTGAGCCAGAGTTCGTGGGTGGTACATACTGCTAGTTCAGTAACCGTGTAGACGCAGCGGCACCTTCACGTTATACCGCAGTAAACTTTACCTATATCTAACTCAATACATAGGGCCCTGATATTACTTACAGGGCAAGATGGTTTCGACAAACGTGTGCATATCGCTTCTTCTGACAGTAGTAAGTCTCCGTTTTATTTAGAGTTAAATAATTTTGATTAGGCTACTATCGCTGGGGCAACAGTTGGAGACATTATTTGAAACCATTTACCAATCACATAGTAAAATGCAATGAACACGTGAATTATGCAATTATATATCAAAATATTCCGTCCAATTAGTGTGACACAAAGCTTCCACGAGTCTATCGCGAACTTTATTGATGGTATGAGTGAGCATTCAACAGCTAAGTTAGTGGTATGCTTTTACAACCCATTAGTGTCCCTTCTTTTATAAATCTGTCATAAATAAAAGTATCGATTTATGATTTAAAAGAAGCAAAACTCAATGAGCGCAGACGGTTGGGAATAATGTGGCGCCATCTATAGGCTACATTTGACTTACCATCCGCATTCCTTAAAAATCTAAAAATCATATAAGCACCTTTAATAAAAACCTTTGAGAACTTGTGGAAGAGAAACTAATAGGTCAAACTTATTGCTAGAAGGTTGAAACTTATATGGGATTTACAATGAGCTAAGTACGACCCATCCAAATTTCATTAAAATCGGACGAGTAGTTTTTAAGATATGTTAGTTCGCAAAAATTTCTAACAACAAACTGACAGATAGACACGTGACGTATACTCTTCCCTCTTTTTTGAAGCTGATTCTGTGAAGAATTTTTTTAAAAATCAATTCATAAAGATTTCGTTCTAAATAAATAAGATTTCAATGCTTCCGTTACCTCAGTATAATCATAAAAGCAAAAATAAATACGTTAAACTTTAGTAGATTCAGCTGAGCATTGTTACGATTTTGGTTTTTTGTCTTAATAAAATTATTATTTTTGTAGGCTTGAAAATGGCAGGTAATGCCAAAACGTTGCCACTCTATTTAAAAATCTGAGTACGATTTTTTATTAAAAGGATCAAAAACTTACACAAAATATTAAAATAAAGGGTACAATTTAAATTGATTATTATGAGTTATGTTATTATTTATTATTGTATTTGGGCAGTAGAGGAATATGACCTTAATTCTTAATTTACCTTTGTACCAAGTTGTCAACCTCTATATTCCATATTATCATAATAACGACCTAATTTTCCTTTTGTGCACTTGCACCGTATCTTCACGCTACAAATAAGTCCAACATCATGTCGTGTTTGGGTAATGGTTCCTCCAATCTGAAGTCCATTGATCTAATATTACACACTCTACTCATTTAACTTAAAGGATCCCATTTTTAAAATGATTTTGTCATTTTGTTATTTAAAATTATTTTTTTCGAGCTTACCAATGGTAACGGAAGTTACGTGATAGTTCTTAAGAACGATACTATTTCATGACTCCGTTTTCTAAAGAAAGAAATCCGTTTCAGACATCAGGGAACATTTTTTGGTTCCATCCCTGTCGCGGTCTGTCTGTAACTCAACTTTTTCGTACTACTATATTATCTTAAAAACTACACGTTCGATTTTAATGAAATTTCTATGGTAGGTCATAATTAGCCCATTGTTGGTCCCTTATAAGTTTCAACCTTATGCGCTCTATTGTATCTCTGCAACATACGCACGTACCTTCATCTTCACTACGTAAACCAATATCTTTAAAAGTACTCATTTGATTTTTATGAAATATGAATGGTTCGAATGTAGTCAGCTTTCTTTAATCCGGGTTAAATAATTACAAGATCAAAAGAACTTTTTATATACTATGTTTTTAAATTTTCTGTTGACTAAATAAAAAATCATAAATTTGAAACACGTCAAAATGAAGATTGTAAATATGGGACATGTCAAAACAAATAAAATAACTTGCCGATTTTTTTCCGAACTAACTTTTCATACAGCAAAATTTGCTGAAAACTAATTAAATTCTGCTGAAAGATGGCTAAAAGTATTAAAATATTGCATTGTCATGTGTTTTGTGTTCTCAGCTATTCTAAAAGTTTCAAATGTCTAGCTACTCGGGAAGTTAGTTAAAAGATCGATTGACAAACAAGAAAACAAGCTAATAAAAACGTAGTAAAATCAAAACAATTTTAACGTATTAAAAAAAATATATTTTTTTAAATTATTTAAAAAAAATAAGGGGGGGGGTAAATAAATTAGACAATAATGGCTTTTAAAAGCGTAAAATCGATAAAGTACGTGATTGGATGCGATGAAGCTATGTGCCACACTAATTGGCAGTCTATTTTTAAACCATTTTATTTCTTTATTCAGATACTGATGAGTTTTTGTGAGTCTTACGATCCCGAAGATAAAGAGCTGGAGAAGGTGCTACCTCAGTTAGCTGGGAAGGAGTTTGAAGCGTTTTATCCAAGACAAGCTTACGGTGTAGCCGGTGGATCTGCAAGACCGGCTCATGGACACGCATCATACTACAGTCATAGACATCCAGCTCTCGTTGACTCCCCTAACTCAGCCGCATTTGGCTTCCGATTCGACGGCCAGAGAAGATTCTCATTCGATTAAAATTCTAATGTATTCAAGAAATAAATCGAGATGACATGTTCTGATAATAATACAACGTGTTCCAAATGTTCAAAGAAGAAAATAAAACCTCTTACAGTAAGATTCACTAATTTGACTTTTGACAGCGCGAGAAAATGCGTCGGAGCCAATGAGAAGTCAGGATTTTGAATTTTAGAAGGTTGGGCCAACTAAGCAAACAAAAATGTCAACTTCCCCACCCCTCCTACAGGCCTAGTGGCATTATTTTTTTCATCATTTAGGTTGGCCAATCTGAGTGTCAAAAGTCAAAACTTTAGTAAATCTTACTGTAACTGAGTGTCGTTTATACGTATGTATGTACGTACTTAATTGATAACATTTTTGAAAACTAATAACTATCACAAAAATTGAATTTCTATGTACACTACAAAAATATCCCTGTTTAAAAACATATGAGTTGGACTTAAATAGATAATTTTATTATAAAATATTATACATTTAGTCTAGCATTGATGGAAACGCAAATTTGTTTTGTAAACTATTTTAATTAATCAGCACTCTTTTATTGTTATTTTAATATAAACAATACTGGAATTAAATGAAAATGGCAGTCATAATTCTATTATTAGCAACCAACACATGATTTTTAACCGATTTGTCGTCTTGATTATTTTAATTAATGTTTTATATTTTTCTTATTTTCCTAAACAAACATATGTAACTAGTAAGAACCTTTTAATACCTGAAAAAGTAAGAATTTGTTTATATCTAAATAATAACAGCATCCTTGATGTAACAACAATTGGCTGACATAGGCCTAGCAAAGGGTTTGTTTACTATAGATATGTAATTACAGATTTTTAGCATAAATTGATTGTACATAGAAAAATAATATATGTCTTGATTTCTAGAAATATGAATCGCATTGCTTTTGCTGTAGATAGATCTATCCTTTATGTTCAAATTTAAAAATCCATGATCAATCAAACATTGATTTACCGTTGATCAAGAACTGATTACCGTTGATCAAGACTTGATTTACCGTTTATCAAGAATTGATTTACCGTTGATCAAGAATTGATTTACCGATGAGCAAAAATTGATTCACAGTTGATTCCACTTATAACACGAATTACATAAGTACTTTTCAATCTGCTTAGTTTTATAAGCTGTAAAACAATAATTCAATATTAATTATTAAATTAATAATTATTATAATAATAATGCTCTATAAAAATCAATAATTTAATTAGGTACCTGAATTAATTTATTTATTATTATTATATTTTTTTTATGTATTGAATGAAACTTGCAATTAGATAAATATAATACATGTGTGTATGTCAAAGATGTGAAATAGCTATTCTCAGAAGAATAATTTATGGACCTTAAAAAACAGTTTATTTACCTTACTAAGTATATTTAAAATACTTTTTATTTACATTTATTGTGTCTCGTACTGATGTTTGTATATAAGTTGATGTTTCTCTTTTTTATTTAGTTAATTTGATTAATACTTTAATGATCAAATTCTCAACTTAATATAAATTAAATTATGTATAAAGGTCAAAAAAATAAATTTGTTATAAAACCTTTTTTTGTTATAGTTTTATTTACTTTATTCTGCATTAATATAAACCGCCATAAGAACAATTCATATCTGCTTATTTGATAACATATGTCGTATAAGATAAGGGGTCAGATATTACTTAACAGTCATTTGTAATAAAATAGCATACATTAACACATTTTGTGAGCTAGGGTATTGTTATTGTCTTTTCCTTAAGTACGTATACATATTTGGAGTATCGTGGCAAATAAATACAACATGAATATATATGTTAATGAATTGTAACTACTAAATTCTCGACCCTCGAGTTTGAACCCTTGTAACTTCTAAACGGAAAGTCGTATTCAGATAAAACCAATTTATTTATTTAGACAATTATTTTTTTACATTAATTTTTATTACTTTATTGAAGGATAAGTAAAAAAAAAGTGCTGTTTTTTTCGGCTCATTTTGACAATGTCCAACTTTAAAAACTAACTGTTTTAAAAGTTCTCTATCAAATCAAACCAAATTCACAGAACTTTTAGAACTCATATAAGTGTAGATGTCTACGAAGTCAAAAAAGTCGAAAAGATAATTAGTTTTTTTTTTTTTTTTAGTAAGCCAATGGTTGTTGTTGCTGCACAGTGCCTCGAACAACTAAGAATTAAATTCGATTTTCTTCAGTTGGAATATTTATTTAATAACCTAAATATATTTCCTTGAGCCAAAAAAATCCGCAAGATATACAAAATTGCTGTGATTTATCACCATTGTTTTAAATTGTAGTAATATAAAGGGTCATCGTTGTAGCTTAGACTATTAACCCCTCTATCTAGCCTAAAACCAAAGTCCTCACAGTGAAGAATTTGGTGGTTTTTCGAATCCCATAAAAGTTTCAAATTTTTAACACACTGGAGATGGATTTGTTGTATAGCCTTTATTTATATCTATATATATTTATTACTTTGTAAGTAAGTTTTATAAAACATTTTGTATTTAGAAGTCCATACACGTTGAGATGTGTGGTACAATTTGGTGATCGGATGCACAATATATCTCAATGTGTATGGCTTACAGACTGTGCCAAACGAGAGTTAGTTCGTTGACAGCGCGGGAAATCGAGTGCACACAGATTGGCCAACCTCTGAGGGAAAAAATAAAGCCACTACATTTACCTTCTTATATGGTTATCCAGAGGACAAATCTTGAGCTCTCATTGGCTCCCCACCCCATTAGCTAGTTTTTCCCGCGCTGTCAACACACTAACTCTCGTTTAGCACAGACAGTAGTCGTCGTGTCAAGTTTCAGGTTTGACACACTTATTTGATGTTTGAGTTTGAGGGCGTTGCTCTGTATTTTACAGACCTGTTCAACTGTGTATGGATGAGTTATAGAACATACATATGTCAATATTATTTTGCATCAGTCCAATGTACGTATAGTCAATTTTTAAATTATTACCAACAAATGGTTCGTATTGTTTACTCGCATTAATTCACTTTCTTTATACTGTTCATATTTATATTTATTTATATTTCAACTTGTAATTTATTCTTATAAATTTATTGATTTCGAAATATATTCATTAATATTGATGATAACTCTTATCAAGGAATTATTCTTTGTAAAGATGTAACTATTTTTAAGAGTTCAACATCAATATAATTCATTGACTTGATAAAATGTTTGATCAAATACTTTTTCATTTTATAAATTATTAAAACTGAAACGGCCTTAAATTTTATCATGTCTAGCTGTGCCGATCTGAATGTAGATATGCCTGTCACCACAGGTGACAGAGACTTAGAGACTTAAAACTGGCTGAACGAAATCATAAATTGATTGTACAT
>KZ651581.1:126545-142675 GCA_001010745.2 Gerris buenoi | reverse complement strand
ATAAAAAAAAAAAATAATAATTTAAGGAAGGGTTTAATTTATCTAGTAAGTATATAATAATTAAAAAATACAGTTTATTTAAAGAAAAAAACTGTTATCATTATTTACAGCTTAACAACCTTTGTTTTACTGTGCACTGAAAGTAAATATTTGATTAATATTTCGTTTTTTAATCACCTATGCCGTCGAAATTAGTTGCAAGAAACTGAATATTTAAACTTTTCTAAATATTTAGATCCCTGGATCCTTTTTTGAAAATATACCAATATTTTTGGAAGCGGGTTCAAATGCAACCAAAAATTGTATAAAATTGATGTAGTATAAGTATATAAAACTTAATCATTGCCTACTTACAACATTTCTCTATTAACTACAAATTTGTTTTTTTAATAATTCTTTATAGTATAATATAAAATTATCCATAAAAGTTACAAAAAAAAAAAAAAATTAAATCAAAATAATTACTGTTTGTTATTTTTTTCTTCATATTTTTTATATATGTGTTATAAGTTAAATGAATAAATACTTCCAGTGCACAGTTTAATTATCATCAATAGATTTATCCCATCAGCATTCATTTATAATTAATTATTAGTTTTATAATATTTTTAATGAACATGCAGATTAAAAATAGTCAACAATTTGGCATTTACCATATTGCTTCGAATATAAGACGCACTTTTCTTCCAGTTTTTGCTTCGCGGAAATCGGGGTGCGTCTTATATTTGGGTGCGTCTTTTCGAAGTAATAGGGTAAATGTATATTTATGGAATAGCACCTACCTTATAAATTTTCAAACTAATTATTTATTATAATGAAAAAAAATTATACGTGCTGGGTATTTGTTCAATAATAATTTGTATTATTGTTATTATTAATATTTGCTGATGGAATAAATCTGTATATTCAGCTGTTTTTATTTTTATAAAAATTGAGTATAAAAGTATTGTTATTAGCAGAAAAAAAGTAAAAATATTATAGATTGTAGGAATAAATTTAACATTGTTCTATGATTAAATTATTTCCTAAATTAAATTATATACATTATACTTATTTCGCCTTTTTATTTATAGTTTTTTTGTCACTGACTGAATTTTGAATTATGTATATTGTAGGAATAAATTTAACATTGTTCTATGATTAAATTATTTCCTAAATTAAATTATATACATTATACTTATTTCGCTATTTTATTTATAGTTTTTTTGTCAATAATTTTGACACGTTCTAATTCCTTTTCTCTCGCCTACTCCAATCTTTCATTGATATTATAATTGATAAAATAGGTGGAAAGGCCGAAAAAAATGACTCCAGAAAATTGAACACGAATTTACCCTTTAGTTGTTAAATGTTCTAGGGCGTAAACCGAAGGATCCGTTTTCTATTTTCGGATGCGGGCTTTTTCATCTTAGTTATTATATTTTTTTGTTTAATTATAATACGTATTATTCTCTTAATATGCCTTTACTCATTCTATGTATACCAACATGAAACATAAAAATATCTCTTATAATATCACTGTAATTACAATTTCCCCTACTTCTTTATCACTAAGACATCCTATTCAATAAGTGACAAATAATAGTTGTAGGGTTTATACAAGCTTAAAGATCTAAAGCGGGTCATTTACAGCTCACTAGGTGTGTCTTTAAGATGCATTTCTTACATGCGACACTCCTAGAGTTAACGAAACATTCCTCTGCAAGGAATTATTACAGCTCTTAGATCAATGAACTCTTTACTAAGAATCTAAATTATGTCTACTACTACATTTCACTTTGGAAACAAAAATGGTAAAATAAAAGTTTTTTTTCCATCTCCCAAAAGAAGAAAATTATTTTAGAACATTATCATAGGTAATAGTATACTTTTAAATCTTCTTTTGGAATGGGCTAGTTTTTACCTTTTTTATCTGGTGAGTGGCGAGTTCTTTAAGTATTTATTAAGATAATAATTTATTTGATAAATTAAGGGCTTGTGCGGATTTGATTACCATAGTTTATGGATTAAAATAATATTATTCCATTTTAGATATTCCATAATTAGTTTCATACATTCTTTAGCATTTTGATTATTAGGTTAGATGCATTGACTGATATTTTATGCAACTTTTGTAACACTTTTTACCTCCAATGCTTCCAAATGCAACGGAAGTATTAGGATCATTCTCAATATCCATTTTTACATTTTTAATTTCTCATGTAAAAAAAAAAAGTATAGTGATGGCACGAAAATTCGATTTTGATTTACACGTTTCGAAGTCCTCTGAGTCCAAAAAGTTTTTTTTTTGAGATAAGTAGGCTATACTAAGTAATATAAGTATACTAAATTGCTTACTTATTATTTATCTTAAAATCAAACCAAAAAAAACCACACACACACACACAAAGAAGATAGAAGTCAAAGGAAGAACAGAGAAAGAAATGAATGGTTTGCAAGTGGCACGCCACTTCGATAAGTCACAAGTGGCGTCGGAGTGGCATGACAGAGGCGCCATTTCCCACCCTTTACCACGCCACACCAGTTGGTGGCATAGAGGTGACACAAACCAGCGCCACGCCAGACCCACGCCAGTGCCGTACGTCACTTGTGTGTGAATTGGGCCAAAAGATTATAAGGATGATTGGAGTAGACGGAAGAGCCGGGTGGTACTCTCACGTTACTTCGAAGGTTCTATAGGTTCCAAAAATGGGTTCACATTAGTTCACAGTCACACCTAGTGAATCGACACACGTATCCGTCTGTATAGATAACAACATATTTTATGTTTTCTGTGATCTGGGACCGAGATTGTATGATAAAGTTAGTCTGAATTGTCTCAGTATTTATGCCACCAAATATAAAATAATCACCTCAGAAATCCGTTTTAGAAGTGGAAACATTTATGATCTCGTTTCGCAACTTATTTTTTAAACTAATGAGTCAAAAATTAATTTGCCTACTGTTGGTAACCCAAGTATACATGATATATAACACACATATATTATGCATAAACACACATTATATATACATAATATTATGTAGGTATACCTATATATTATATTATGATACCTAAGTATGTCAAAAATTATAAATACCTTAATATATTGGAGCCTGACCCCAGGAACTAAAAAAAAATAATAAATAAATGTAATTCTAAATAATTGCTTTCACTTATTCATTCTATTAAATAATATCATCAAAATTAAAAATTTCAAACATTAATTGTATAAACAAAATTTTATTTCATTGGGGAAAGGGAAAAAGGGTTCCATGGTCCTAAAAATCCGTTATATTATAATGTGAATACTAAGTTATAAAACAACAACTAAGAAGATGAATGGAACGGTATTTGAAANCTCACATGTTTCAAACAACTACACTGCATATCTCATTCATTTTTTTATTAATACATTATTTTTGTTCGTTAATCATTTTATAATATAAAATAAATATTTATAACAAATAAAATATAAAAAGGGAATTAAAATACTTTTAGGTGTGTCAGAGAATCAGTTTAAATGCTCTCCTGAAAAGTTGTGAAAAATGATATATCCACTGTTAGAACTTAGGCAGCGATATATTATGCATAAACACACATTATATATACATATTATTATGTAGGTATACCTATATATTATATTATGATACCTAAGTATGTCAAAAATTATAAATATCTTAATATATTGGAGCCTGACCCCAGGAACTAAAAAAAAATAATAAATAAATGTAATTCTAAATAATTGCTTTCACTTATTCATTCTATTAAATAATATCATCAAAATTAAAAATTTCAAACATTAATTGTATAAACAAAATTTTATTTCATTGGGGAAAGGGAAAAAGGGTTCCATGGTCCTAAAAATCCGTTATATTATAATGTGAATACTAAGTTATAAAACAACAACTAAGAAGATGAATGGAACGGTATTTGAAAAATGCGTCAGAACAAGGGGGAAATGATGTTCGGGATTCTTTGTAAAGGGAACTAGGATAGAAGCTAATTTTAACTCTACATCTTTTTTCTTTAAAAAAAACAAAAACAAAAAAAAACAAAAAAAACCTTAACTCATGAAAGTTAAGTTAGAACTTCTAGCAGTTAGAGTCTCATTAAAAAAAGGTTCATAGGTACGTTATAAATGAATTAAAAAAACCAAAAACGAAATACCTTTGGAACTTAATAACGGTATAAAAATACATGGAGGCCTCGTGCCCTTGTTTTATTGATTTGCCTTGATTCGAACAGATATAATTTTAATATTACATTTATTTTCATTCTTATTTTATTCATACATGATACACTTTAACCTAGTTTTGATTTAGAAGTACATATTTAGGACCTTAAATTGTTTACCTAAATATGATATGAAAATTTATGGAGATATTTTCATTTTTACTAGGTGTTATTATATACATCGATGAAAAATACTTTCTACTAAGATGGACTTACGGATAACTCTTAAAGTAAATCCGTAAGACAGTTAGGATGGAATGCGTATTTCTACAAGTAACTCAAATGTCTATTATTTCATTCTTATAAGGAGTTCTAGGGTGCCCTATCACGATGGGTTCTTACTGAACACTAAAAAAAAAAAAACGTTAACTCAAGACTTAGTATATACCTTATTATTAAGATATAAAGTTTGTGCCAACTTGTTTCATTTTTAAGACCATGAATAAATATACCTTCAAAACATTTAATAATAGGCGAACAATATTGTTTTCTTGCGTTTGTGGAAAATGTTGCCTTTCTTTTGTCACATTTCTGTATGTCATTTCACATGTCACATTTCCCTGTCTACGCATTTCCTATTTATGATTAGCCTATTCATTTTTAAGGATGTGTTTTTAGATGTATGATGTATATAATAAAGAAACTAAAGGTTAAAGTCAGTTGAATGAACTCAACAGTTATTTATTTAGTTGCTTTGAGTTGAAGCATCATCAAAACTAACTGATGAGCTATATATAGTTAATTCAGTTCCTTCCTAGAAGTTTAATATCAACATACTTCAAATTCCAGTAGTGGAAGCATTATCAAATGTAACTGTTGTGCTTAACAGTTAATACCGTTTCTTTCGTCAAGTTGAATATCACAGGGGATGCTTCCAGTAGTGGAAGCTTCGTCAAAACTAACTGTTGAGTTTAACAGTTAATTAGTTTCTTGCTTCAAGTTAAAATCCTAATGCTTAAAATCCCTGGCGGTGCTTCCAGTAGTGGAAGCTTCGTCAAAACTACCTGTTGAGTTAAACAGTTAATTAGTTTCTTTCTTCAAGTTAAAATCCATGTAGGTACTTAACATTCCTGGCGATGCTTCCAGTAGTGGAATTATCATCAGTACTAACTGTTTAGCTTAAGAGTTAATTCAATTTCTTGCTTGAAGTTAAAATCCACATACTTCGCATTCCTGGCGATGCTTCCAGTAGTGGAATTATCATAATACAGTTTCTTTCGTCAAGTTAAAATCCCTAGTAATGTTTCCAGTAGTGGAAGCAACATCAGAACTAACTGTTGAGCTTAACTTTTTTTGTTTTCAGTTAAAATACAGAAACTTAAAATTTAGGCGATGCTTCCAACAGTAGAAGCTAAATATCCCCTCTGACGTGGTCTATATATATTGTATTATATATCATCATTTATAAATAAACAGCAATGATGGTATTAAAAAATACCAAACGTAAATATTTATTATATAGACAAAACAAAATAAGTTAAAAAACAAACAATAATAACAACAGTTGAGTAAATAAAACATATGATTGACCGGGTTAGTGGTAGGGGTAAGAAGAGTGGGGACAATGTAACCTATCGTCAGTCTTGCTCATGGCTCTTGCCGTGCTTCTTCTCTGTAACATGGTGTTTTCAAGGTTAGTTCCTTAAACTTCTATAATAATTTAATATCAGTTATTTATTGCTTAATTAATATCTGTATAAACAATTAACATTTATTATGATCGCCGATTAACAAAATATAAGTAGATATTTACGGATAGAATCTGGTTCGGGAGACCTCGTTTTCTTTTCGTATTTTTGTGGAAATTCTTAAATAAATGTTACTTAAATAATTTTGATCACAAAATTTTAACACATGTATGACATAAGAGTTCGCTTATTCTATTGACTAAAACATACGTGTCATGTGTAAGCAAACTAGGAAGAAGTAGGTAAAGAAAACCAACTACATTTTAGGTTCAAAGTTTATTTTGTATTTAATAATATACAATATTCGTGTTAAGAAGCCAGTAAAAAAAGAATCAAATAAATAATATAATACAGCTTTATAGTTCAGTCTACGAATTGATTTCAATTTAACTAAAATTTCAATTTCTTTTGTAAATCTACTGAAAAAAACTTCTTGTTAAACACTTCTTTTTTCTTTTTTGATTTTTATCAATTTTGTTTTTACATTTTTTTAATGACTTCTGGACCAAGCAATATAACTTATATACGATGTTATTATAAAAGAAAAAATATTCCTTTATCCAATATCCAAGCAGTTAATTGTACTAAGGAATATTATCAGTTCTACGTACAGGAGAAATAATATCCCTCTAAATTATATTTGGACAAAGAAACGCCACACTTTTAAAAAGGAACTGTGCAATAAATCACGAAAAAATCTGACTAAAAAAATATGGGTCGGATAAGGGTTTGTTTACTATTTTAGTGTATGATTGAATAAATTATAGGAAAAATCGATCTTAACACATTAATTAAGATTTATTCCAGAATAAACAAAAATAATAATAATTTTTGTGTAAAAATATATATAAATTATAAAAAAGGAAACATAAACAATATAAAATAAAGTATACAAAATGACTAATTTTTCCTCCATAGAACTTTCTCTAGTCAAATAGATTTGATTTTATGATTATAATTTTTTTTAATGTAAATTATAATGTTATAAATATTCTTTTTTTTAATCTCTTCTTTATCTTAAACATTCCGAACATTAAATGTTAAGAATGTAAACTCACTTTTAGTTTTTGGATGTTCTAGCTATTACTGAATATATTAAACACATTATTTATAAAAAAAGGTTTTATTAAATTACTTTTAATAGCTTTATTAATTTATATCATGAACATAGACTGTACGTGGAAGCTTTACATTTTTTCGAATTCTTAATCTTAAACGTGTTTTATTCTTTATTCCCAGGGAATACATACATTTTTTACATTAACGATCGTAATGATAAAATATTAAATCTGTATTTATCAGTTTATTTATTAAATATTGATCAGTTTATATATATAAAAAGCAATTAAAGAATGTAATATGTTACAAAATATAGCAAATTTACTTTAGTTATTGATAATAAATGTGGTTTTCAGGTTAAATTTAAATAAGTGTTCGAAATAATGCAAAAGTGAGCCTTTATTTTTTTCTTTTAGACCCTTTCATCAAAATAATACAAGGAATTAAAACGTACTACTTGCTATTCAACGATTCTATTTTTATTTTAAACTTGCTTTCATGAAATGTTTTCAATAAATACTTTAAAAAATCTTTTATCTACGACTTGCACTGTAAGTAGACTTTACATTGCTAATAACAGGGAGGGAAGTAACACTTCCCTCCCTTGGGAGTAAAAAAACAGTCATACCAACTTAAAAGGTATTTTTTAGGTAAATTTTAAGTATTATGTTGTTTTTTTAGCTGTTTTGTTTACTTTTTTTCGGGAAGGTTACTTTAGGTTATCATACAAAGTCTTTAAATTAAAAACAAACTAAACGTAATTAAATTAAAAACGTATATATTTAGTATAAGAATTGTTATTTTAATAAATCAAGTAACTAAATATCAGTTTAAGGTGTTTAAATTGCGTGAATTTGTAGGTAAAACTTTTATATTTACAAACTTAATAGCTATTACCCATGGTGCACTAGTCGTAGATAAAATTTAATACGCAACATGGATCGAAGTATTTCTACTCTCGGGATTATCTCTCTCGGCAAGCCTCGAGAGCTAATACTACAGTTATCTCCCTCGGCAAGCCTCGGGAGCTAACTCATTTATCTCCCTCGGCCTTACGGCCTCGGGAGCTAATGAAGTTTTCTCCTTCGGCGTTGCCACAGGAGAAAACTTAACCTCAAGCCGGAAAACATACTTCTCTCCCTTGTTGCGTAAATAACTATTACTTATTTGACGTTAGATATTAAAATAAAGTACATTGTTGACACAATTTTTTTGTGTAAAGTTAACATTTGTACTAAAAATCCTTAAAAAATGGTATGCTAGAATAATATTTAATTACATCTTGACACAAAACAAAGGAAATATTGGGAAAAGATTTTTTTTTTTTTTAAATAAAAAAAGCGTTGAGTTCTAACTAAAACTCTTCTTAGACGTCATTCTGTTTGTCTCCTATAATGAGTAAATATTGACTAAAGAAAAAAAGCTATATTCTTATGCTTATTTTAAGCTTTACGGTGTTTCTTTTTAAAGAACACCGATATATCCTACTTCTTAAATGTAGGAAGACCATGACAGAATTTATTTAAGATTTTGGAGTCCCTATGACTTTTTTTTTAAAAAAATAGGAAATTAAAGACTAAGAGTCATTGCAGCTTTTGAACGAACGGAAAAAAGAGGGAAAGAATTAAATATGCGAAGTTAATGAATAATTAATCATATAATTGAATATTTTATGATAATATACGCAAGTTAGTCAATAAAACTAGTATGGTTAGAGTTAGAGATAATTCATTAACCTCAATAGATTTTTGGCTTCCGTATTTGTTGAAGTATGTTGGAAAGAAAAAAAAATACGTTAAAAAAATATAAAGTTTCGTAGTCATCCAAAAGACAGGACTAGGATGTGTCCGTAACTATGACGAGCATTTGCATAGAAAACAATAGAATATATTTACTCAACAGAAAGGAATAACTTTTTTGAAACAACTCAAATATTGTTATAATATCAAAATAAAAGAAAAATTCTTAGTTTGGAGTCTTTATAGTTCTATTTGGAAAATTGGCAAATTAGCAACCAATAAAAAATGTAAGATAGAATTATGAGTGTGATTGGAGGTCATCTTTAAAAGCACAAGAAAAAGTCTCCACGTAAAATATTCATTTAAAAATCCTGTGACAATAATGTGAATAAGTTTCCTAATTATTTAAGATAAAAAAGAAATGAGATGAAAAAAGAAAGTTTGCCAACACATATATTTGGAGGAATTGTAATACATGATTAGGAGATAGAGAATTATAATAGGATACAAGTGTTAAGTAATTCAGGGATTTAAGAAAAGATTTAGTTCATGTGTATTTTTTGTTTAATTTAATTATATAACGTACATTTAAAGGCCCGTATACACGCCCATCCATTTGCACAAACTGGGTTTGCAATGAAATAGACATTTAGTTTGGCTTTCGCAAACTTCATGCCTGTGTTTACACGCAACGATTTACTTGCACAAACTGGCTTGTACAACCAGATTTGTGCAAATAGCTTGAGCGTGTAAACGGGCCTTTAAAGTTGTGTATTATTTGTTAATATTTGTAATTAATAATATATAAATTATTTATTTTTAGCTTGATAATGTCCCAAAGAGGGGTTGAAATATTGCACCGAATTAAAATAATGAGAACTTAAAATTTTATATTTATACTCCCCATTAGAACATTAAAGCATTTTCTTTTTGAAATAGAAATTAAAAATCAAAGCAGCTTTCGGCCTTTATGAGGCCATCCTCAGACCAGTTCGATTTTTAAATTGCGAGGATACTGCCAATTTCGTAATCGAGGAGGATGTTTTATGTCCGTGGCTATAAAAAATATATTACATTGTAAACATTCTCGACATTCATTTAGGGTGTTATAAAACGCATGCATTTAATTTTAAACGTAATTTTATTTATTTTTTTTTTTTTTCTATAGTTTATCAGTCTTTAGGGATGAAAATTATATAAAAAAAAACTTGCTAATTTTTGTTTTTTTATAATTTTTTTTATTTATTGGCAAATTTTCGCCCACACCTGGGCTTCTTCAGGCCTTATCAATGTGACATGGAGTGAGTCTTCAAACATTAGAAAGAAAAGGATGGGGAGCGAGTAACTTATACTCCACACATTCTATAGTTACTCAAATGTGTAACTATAGAATGTGTGGAGTATAAGTTACTCGCTCCCCATCCTTTTCTTTCTAATGTTTGAAGACTCACTCCATGTCACATTGATAAGGCCTGAAGAAGCCCAGGTGTGGGCGAAAATTTGCCAATAAATAAAAAAATTTATAAAAAAACAAAAATTAGCAAGGTTTTTTTTATATAATTTTCATCCCTAAAGACTGATAAACTATAGAAAANATTCATAATTGTCTAATTTGATAGAGCAATATTTAAATTTATTACCGATTTTATAGGACGGTTAAATTATTGAATACCTATTCATAATTGTCTAATTTGATAGAGCAATATTTAAATTTATTACCGATTTTATAGGACGGTTAAATTATTGAATACCTATTCATAATTGTCTAATTTGATAGAGCAATATTTAAATTTATTACCGATTTTATAGGACGGTTAAATTATTGAATACCTATTCATAATTGTCTAATTTGATAGAGCAATATTTAAATTTATTACCGATTTTATAGGACGGTTAAATTATTGAATACCTATTCATAATTGTCTAATTTGATAGAGCAATATTTAAATTTATTACCGATTTTATAGGACGGTTAAATTATTGAATACCTATTCATAATTGTCTAATTTGATAGAGCAATATTTAAATTTATTACCGATTTTATAGGACGGTTAAATTATTGAATACCTATTCATAATTGTCTAATTTGATAGAGCAATATTTAAATTTATTACCGATTTTATAGGACGGTTAAATTATTGAATACCTATTCATAATTGTCTAATTTGATAGAGCAATATTTAAATTTATTACCGATTTTATAGGACGGTTAAATTATTGAATACCTATTCATAATTGTCTAATTTGATAGAGCAATATTTAAATTTATTACCGATTTTATAGGACGGTTAAATTATTGAATACCTATTCATAATTGTCTAATTTGATAGAGCAATATTTAAATTTATTACCGATTTTATAGGACGGTTAAATTATTGAATACCTATTCATAATTGTCTAATTTGATAGAGCAATATTTAAATTTATTACCGATTTTATAGGACGGTTAAATTATTGAATACCTATTCATAATTGTCTAATTTGATAGAGCAATATTTAAATTTATTACCGATTTTATAGGACGGTTAAATTATTGAATACCTATTCATAATTGTCTAATTTGATAGAGCAATATTTAAATTTATTACCGATTTTATAGGACGGTTAAATTATTGAATACCTATTCATAATTGTCTAATTTGATAGAGCAATATTTAAATTTATTACCGATTTTATAGGACGGTTAAATTATTGAATACCTATTCATAATTGTCTAATTTGATAGAGCAATATTTAAATTTATTACCGATTTTATAGGACGGTTAAATTATTGAATACCTATTCATAATTGTCTAATTTGATAGAGCAATATTTAAATTTATTACCGATTTTATAGGACGGTTAAATTATTGAATACCTATTCATAATTGTCTAATTTGATAGAGCAATATTTAAATTTATTACCGATTTTATAGGACGGTTAAATTATTGAATACCTATTCATAATTGTCTAATTTGATAGAGCAATATTTAAATTTATTACCGATTTTATAGGACGGTTAAATTATTGAATACCTATTCATAATTGTCTAATTTGATAGAGCAATATTTAAATTTATTACCGATTTTATAGGACGGTTAAATTATTGAATACCTATTCATAATTGTCTAATTTGATAGAGCAATATTTAAATTTATTACCGATTTTATAGGACGGTTAAATTATTGAATACCTATTCATAGTATGGAAGTATAGAGCATAGAGAGATAATCGCGAGAACTTGAATATTTAATCCTCTGAAAGTTACTTATTAAATAAGAAAGTAGCAATATTAAATTATAATATACAATTTTCTTCATTTATGTTCAGTTGATCCCATATGATTTTATTAGATTTCCTTATCCATTAAAGGAGTAACTCGTAAACAATAGAAGGTGAATTATGTGAAAGTTAATCTTAAGTTTTATTTAAAGTTGACGGAATTAAACCAGAGGAATAATCAGAGATTTTTTTTTTTTTTGAAAAAAAAAAAAAACGTTTTAAAAAATAATGTTTTTACAGACATGCTCCTATCATATACGTAATATATATTAATTTAGTATTCCAATAAAGAGATTCATTGCTTAAATTAAACAAGTTATGAGTGGATATGATCTATTAAACTAGTTGACGGCTTTCTATCTCAAACTTTAATTTCCTTGCATGTATATAATTTCTTAGACAGAAATCTAACAATAATGAGAGCAATAAAAATATTATTAGATTTGTATTCCTTTTTATACATAATTCCGATGATTTCTAGAAGTAGTAGTTTAATTCGTTTTCTTGATATCTTCTATTTTAGTATTTTATTTTAGTTTTAAGTTTTTAGTTTAATTGTATTAAATACTATATATTGTTTTAATTTGTTGATTAATTGTATTTTAATGACTATAAATTAAGTTTTGAAAATTTATTATTGCTTGTTGGTGTGTTATTGTCTGTAAGAGATTGATTAATAAGCTGTGTACTAGCAACTCATTATAAATGAGCAGCCCTACAAATATTTTATTTAATATATTGAAAAAAATATTTTATTTTATGTTTCCCTCTAGTAAATTAGAAAATAAGTGGGCCAAAACAAAAAATCAGAATTTTTGAAACTAAAAATAGCTGTATCTCAGTAAGTCTTAATAATTAAGAAAAAACATCACACACACAATTTGGGTCCAATCGTTCAACACTTAGGTAAGGCAATGGGGCCCCAAAATTTTTGAAAATATACGAAATTCCGTACATTGTTTTGTATGTTAACAATTAGTTCTAAAATGCTTGCAATATTTTAACTTTTCAGTGTTACTAATCTAATAGTGTAATTATAGTGCGCATATGTATATCTGCTTACATATATATATATTTTTTTTTTTTTTTCAAAAATTAGATAAAATACTGATAGACATAATATAAAGGAATTTAAGCAAAAACTCTAATCTGACAATCCTGTTGCAGAACTTAGCTTACTTATAATATTTCTTGAAGATGTTAAAACTAAGTAATTACCAAAGCTCACCACGTGGGGCAGCCGATTGAGCTTCGCCCTAACCCACCCTACCTACCTCTGAGCAAGGAAGTTTAATAGCTTAAGGCCTCCTTACACTATCCAACATTTTGCGCAAACCTGATGTTGGGCAAATTTAGGCCATACATGTCAAACATCATGTTTGCGCAAACATCAAACAGCCCCATACATGGTCAAAATGTTTGCGGAAACATTTTGACCGTGCATGGGGGATTTTAACTATGGCATAGCAAATCTATATTCACTTCAGGTATAATTTGATTTGCAGCAGCGCTAAGCAAACTTTAGATGTTGTAGTGTAGAGTGTAGAGAAAGGTGTTTTGTCAGTGGATGATCTTTGGCTATTATTTTATCCCAGTCGATCAAATAGTAGAATCTATCTGCCTCAAAATTCAGATCCGGAATTTTAAAAGGTCTGACCTTTATTGATACGTCCTCTGCACCATAATGCGCTTGTTTAGCATATATTGTAAATTAGTAAATTCTTAGGATGTAATAAGTATGAATTTCTTCTTATAACAGGATCTATTATTTTTTTTTAAAGTTATCTGGTGAATATCCTACACTTGTGATGGCTAGTTCGACCAGACAATAACCTTTGGAAACTGCGAATGATATATCCAAAAGAAATGTCTGCTCTGTAATTAAGTCAAGTTGATTTCTTATTAAGTCTGGAATGCTGCTATCAATCGTGGCTATCTTGGCCACGACTTCTAAAATTTCACACAACACCAAAAGGTCCCGAATACGAGTTAGGTCTTCACAAAGGTGTCGTAAAGGCAACTTGTTTCCAGGTAATTTGCAAATGGACCATTGAAGTGTTTTACCAAGATTTAGTTCCTAGCTGGCGTATCACACCTCTTCTAATCCCACTGTTTACATTCGTGCCATCACATCCAATGACTTTTAATGATAGTAAGTCAATTCTTCTGTCTTTGATAAATTTTACGTTGGAATTTTGCAAACTGGTTGCAGAACTAAAACTGGGGCTGACATATCCTACACATTTTAATCCGAGTACCTATGCAGTATTACCAATTTTTTTTTTTAACAAGACGTTTATATATATTTTATTTCCCTTTTCTATCATTTTGATGGTTTCGTCTTTCCTCCCATCAAAATAGAGACCTTCCACTGTAATTCGCTGTGACCATTCTTCTTGATTGAAACTTTTTATGTTCACTTGTTTCGCTATTTTAATTTTGTTGATATTGACTATACACTGTTAGAGTAAGATGTGGTAACTTCTGGTACTACATCTTTTATGGCAGATTAAGCATGGCAGCTACTCTATTTGAAACCCCAATTCTTAGAGCACATTCTGCAACTGTAGGTAGTGAAATTCTTGATTGCGATGATGATGGCTCGATAAAGTCTCTTTTTTTATGACGTAGAATCGTTTGTATCAGAAGATGAAATTATTTATTTTATGAAACACATAAAGTAAGCTGTGCTGCAAGGGGATTGTCAGATGAAAGTTTTTGCGTAATTTCCTAAATACGTCTACTGATATTTTATCTAATGCTTGAACAATCCGTTTATAAAGCAGATAGATTGTTACCCACACTATAATCATTAGATATAGTAGTATTAAATAGTAAAAATATAACAATAATTTTGAACTAATTGTTAACACATAATAATGTACGAAATTTCGTCAGTTTGGGTCCGTCGTTGAACGTTTGGGCGCAAATTTTATGTATGGCGTTTCTTCTTAATTATGCAACTTTTTGAGATACTGCAATTTTCAATTTCAAAAATTCTGTTTTTTCAGCCCACCCTATTGTACATGTACAGGCATTGCACTTATTTTATTGTACATTATTTCTAAGTTGTTTTTAGGATACTAAATCAGCTTTACTCAAATGCAATTCTAAATTGCATAAACTGAATAATTTCTGGAAATTAACTAATTTAATTTAATATTTATTTATTTTGCTAATTTATTTGAGGTACATTATAGCCGAATAGTTGACCCATTAGACTAGAAATACTATTATACTACCGCCTCTTTTTTTAGTTCGATTTCTTGAGAACCCTCTCTGTAAGTAACATGTCTACCCAGACATGTTACTTACAGATAACCACATTATAATGCAATGTAAGAACTAGAGATAGATTAATAAACTAATATGTAGAGGGCTAAATATATAATATTATGTTGGAGATCTTATGTTGGTTGGCACTGTGATGACCTTATAAAGGCCTAAAGCAGTTTTGATAAATAAACAAGAATTATTTTAAAAATACGTAAATCCAATCCAAGGTTTCCATTAGATTTACTAACACATACGATCATTATAAAAAATAATAATTTAATTACTGAAATTGAAAGAACATAATATATATTTAATATAAATAAAATTATTAATTAGTTTTCAGTTTATTATAATGATTCATTTACATTAAATAAATGTTAATTTTTGGGCATTTTCCATGATCTAAATTGTCCTTATCGACAACGATTTCGAGATTTGTAACTTCTACCATATCACCCCCTTATACTACATCCCTAATCGTGCTTCGTCCTAAATTTAGTTACTAATGACCATTTTAAAAGTTGTTATTTCTACAGGGTGGGCCAAAAAAAACAACTCACTTTTATGAACACTTATAGCTCAGCTTCTGTAGTAGATAGAGATATGGGGTTTGCGGGGTCTGAAAACTACATTCTTCTTCTTTAAATTTCGTATCTAACTTTAAAAACGATTGGGTAAAAGCCATGCAATGACGGTTTGAAATAGAGTCTTAAAAAAAGTCGTTGTCCGGGTAGTGATCTTGTCTAGTTTTATAGTTTTGATGGAATAAATGACCATAGTGAGATTTATGGGGGGGGGGTCTTTGTATGTAAGTGGGAAGAGTTCCTCAGTGTTATAAGAAACATTGAAGATGTGTCAAGCTTCAAGCACAATGTTGAAAAAATCTCGATAAT
>KZ651581.1:108631-125460 GCA_001010745.2 Gerris buenoi | reverse complement strand
TTTTTTTTTTTTTTTATTTTAAATGAAGGGAAAGTTGTAAGTATTAACGAAGTACCGTTTTTATCTTCAGTTTGCCCCCCTAACCGGGCAAAGTCCGGTGTCAAGTTCCCTAAGTATACTAAAAACCAAGTTAGATTATTGAGAACTTTCAGTAACTTGTTATTTAGCTTAACTTCGAAACCTCTATAAGACTGTGTCAACTTTTTTTTTTCATCCTAAAACGATACCGCCTTTGCGACAACCAGATATTTATATATGTGTATTTTTATATATTTTTTTGTTCATAAGTGTAGGCGCAACAAAAAAAACTGGTCGCTCTTTTACGAAAATATATACATATATATATGAAAACAACTTTTACTACAGGATTAAATATTTGGAGTGAGGTAATCCGAGTACCTATGCAGTATTACCAATTTTTTTTTTTAACAAGACGTTTATATATATTTTATTTCCCTTTTCTATCATTTTGATGGTTTCGTCTTTCCTCCCATCAAAATAGAGACCTTCCACTGTAATTCGCTGTGACCATTCTTCTTGATTGAAACTTTTTATGTTCACTTGTTTCGCTATTTTAATTTTGTTGATATTGACTATACACTGTTAGAGTAAGATGTGGTAACTTCTGGTACTACATCTTTTATGGAAGATTAAGCATGGAGCTACTATATTTGAAACCCCAATTCTTAGANTTTTTTTTTTTTTTTATTTTAAATGAAGGGAAAGTTGTAAGTATTAACGAAGTACCGTTTTTATCTTCAGTTTGCCCCCCTAACCGGGCAAAGTCCGGTGTCAAGTTCCCTAAGTATACTAAAAACCAAGTTAGATTATTGAGAACTTTCAGTAACTTGTTATTTAGCTTAACTTCGAAACCTCTATAAGACTGTGTCAACTTTTTTTTTCATCCTAAAACGATACCGCCTTTGCGACAACCAGATATTTATATATGTGTATTTTTATATAATTTTTTGTTTATAAGTGTAGGCGCAACAAAAAAAAACTGGTCGCTCTTTTACGAAAATATATACATATATATATGAAAACAACTTTTACTACAGGATTAAATATTTGGAGTGAGGGGAAAAGATGTTTTTGGCGAAATTAAGGATTAAAAAAAAAGAGGAAAGTGGTTATAAAGAATTGGGGTGTTAGTCACTTGCTTTAGGAATTAAGAATGGTAGGATGTGTCGTTCTTCGGATATCTTGTGCATTTCTGAGAGAGAGCTTCCTTTTTTTATACGCTTCGGAATTTTTATATACATTAAACCAAGAAAAAAAAAAAATCTTGGCAAGAAATGTCAAATCGATAAAAATCTGAATATTAACTCAAATATTAAAAAAATATATAGATGAGTGACATAGTTCAAGAGAACTAGTGGAATAGAGTAGTAGAGAGTGGGCGCCGGGTGACTATATTCTTTCTACATTAACCTTAAACTATACTTCTACAAAAATTCATTAGGGTCTTTTCCTACAAATTTTGTAGGTTCTTTTTTTATTGTATTGTTTTGGACAGAGATTGGAAAAAGTAGTTATATATGTATACCGATAAATAATAAGTGACCATTCTTCTTGATTGAAACTTTTTATGTTCACTTGTTTCGCTATTTTAATTTTGTTGATATTGACTATACACTATTAGAGTAAGATGTGGTAACTTCTGGTACTACATCTTTTATGGCAGATTAAGCATGGCAGCTACTCTATTTGAAACCCCAATTCTTAGAGCACATTCTGCAACTGTAGGTAGTGAAATTCTTGATTGCGATGATGATGGCTCGATANCCATAACTCCTTTTCAACTATTATTATAAATCACTTGCTACATAAAAACTTTTGCTTGTATCAAGTTGAAATGATGCATCCCTGTTTCAATACTACATGAAGTTTAATTAAAATAGATACATTAGAACATAAGCTATTCTTAAAAACGTTGTTTTCGCTTTTTTTAAAACGCTTAAATACAATTTAATGGATTTACTCATTTCTATTATCTTAGAACTTTTTTTTTTTATCATAGAATAGATGAAGAACCTCTTCCCATCCTAAAATTGAACGCTCAGTTTTGTACGCGAACGCTTGGACGGATACCGCTACCGCTATAGAGCAAACTTATTCTGAATATTGGTAAAAGGAACCTTGCCTTAAATGATAAAAGGATCTACAGATAAAATATCGTTGAATACGGAATATTTTAAAATAAGATAAATGATGTTAAACGACTCTGATGTCGATCAATTTATCATATTTGCAATATTTATAAAGTAATCAGTGTAGCAACATCTACTTGAATCAGTTCATTAGAATTCTCATTTCATTAGAAGGCTCTATCTTTCTAATGTATATTTGGAACAGACAATATCTATATCTATTTATATAAAGATGAAAGTCCGTGGGTATGTGGGTATGTCCTTTATACAAATCTACAGTTTTAGTCCGATCTCAATGAAAATTTGCACACTTGACCTTCAAAGCAAGGGGAAGGGCACTGTCAATATGAATTTTCGAAATTTAATTTTTGGTACCCAGGAGTACGGGGTACAAGCAATGAATACGGGGTCAAAGTAATAAATACCCTTCATGATGCATATCGTTGAAAAGCTCTTTGAGAGCACAGTAATTGTTGTTATGTATAGTTTTGTCATATTTTCATTNTGCGTAATCACTTAAGTCAATGAAATTATATCTGGTGTTTGTTAATACGGTAAATCTGGGGCTCATAAATTTTCAATTGTCAGAGCACGTCTGCATTTTCTATAAGTAAAACGAAAACCGGTTAACAGCAAAAGTGTACATTTTATCACAGTTTTCACTCTCACGGTCTATCGCCTACTGGTATCGAAGAAAGACTTTTTAGGCCATGATCTTGTTCGTATACAAAATTCTAGCTTGATGTTAGTCAGACACTTTTTTGCACGCTATCTCCTGGACTATTAAGTCTTAATGAATAATATCATCGGATATAGTAGTTGATACGCCCATTGATGTAAAAACTAATATAAATCGTGTTTGGTTATTATTTGATGGTATAGAGAGAACCTTTTTATCTCTTACAGTAACTGATCAATAAAATTATATTCCATAGATGTAATCACTAGTGAGAATGTCTCTCTTCGATCCTAAGTATTCCCGCACTTTTTTCGTGATATTATCCAGATTAAGCTCTCTATTTTTGGGAGATTTTATTAGGTAGAATAAAAAATGTTTTTTAAATGTTAAGCTAACACCGCAGGTTATCTAAAATCCTTAGAAGATTCATGGGACATCGCTTTCTGTAGAAGGGCTTCTTTAGTGACATCTCTCATTCAGCTATACATATACTTTTCACTCTCACGGTCTATCGCCTACTGGTATCGAAGAAAGACTTTTTAGGCCATGATCTTGTTCGTATACAAAATTCTAGCTTGATGTTAGTCAGACACTTTTTTGCACGCTATCTCGGTACTTTATACTTAATTATTTTATTACAATGTCCCAATACTTTTATAATATACATAAATATACAGTTAGCATCTACTTCTTTATTGATATTTTAGTCATTTAGGTCTTAATTTTTGTATTCAACCCGGGCTGCGCCGGGTACTCTAGCTAGTATTTATATATTTTTGAGAGTTGCCTACTAAAAAAGTCTTGTTATCCGTTATTTACTTAAAAATGTAATTTATCATCCACTACAGTTATTCTAAAGTTGTTTTTATTTGTCCGCAGGTACCGCTAACGTTGCTGGCATGTTTCTCAGTCGGTCATGCGTTCTTCTCATCCTATAATAAGAAAAAGTAAGTATAACACTTTTATCTAATATCTAAACTCTTTCCTACCTAATTCTAAAAAAGTCCCACTATTAGACACCCAACAAAAAAACCAGTTCTTTCCATTAAGGGCTTTCCTGAAGGAGAAAAAATAATACCGCCCTAGGAATGCACCGTAGCAATTACATACCTTGAGACCGGTTTACTCTCATCCTAGGTCTTGTGGTATCTCCTACATCTTGGAGCATTCCTGAGCGTCGAGTGTCATATGTTTTCCTATGGGAGTTCGTCGACCTGCAATCATGAAAAGGGTTGTAAGGGTCCCTTATAAACCAGTTATTAACTGAACCCTTCGGATCCTCTAGCTTTCCGACTTTAAACTCCTTTTCAAGGAGATTCTTCAACCTACCGCAGTATCTTATTCCTTGTCCACGACAAATGGATCTTACAAAAAAAAGAGATTACGATATTTTATTGCTTCCTTTATGTATAGTATGGGAAAATCGAATAAAACCTTTGGATGTAACAAGCATAGTAAGAATGTTAAATAAATCAAATATTTAGGTATTAAAACTTATTATAGGCTAAGCTTTATAAAAACATTTGTTCCAACTAAATTCATATCTTTATAGATGTTATCAATTGAAGAATAAAGTAAGAAGGTTATAAATTAAGGTTCTAAGGGTATTCCACGAGACAGATAAGCAATTGAAATAGTTGCAATTGATGTTGTTCAATTATTTTCTTAAGTGATATTCTATTGAAATGTTTTATGTAATAAATTTCCATTTGAAAAAATTGCTGTGGATTTTTCTCGTTCCATCCAAGCATTTTGGTAGGTATACCGCACCTGCTAAAAGCTTTGTAGGTGACGTTTTTGTCCATTCAAACATGAATTTCTCCATGAAATCGATACGGAATCGCAATGTTATTTATACCGATCGAAAGAGTATTAAATGAGTTTTGTTTTTCTATAAAAGTAGTGAGGTTCAAAGAATTACGGAAATTTTAGTTTTCTACGTTTGAACTGTTATTTCGGTTTTTAGTCAATATTTTCCAAAAATGCTCTGTTTTTATAGGAAATTTAACGCTGATTTCGAAAATATGGTCAAAAGTTAAAAAAAAGAGTGGAAAAAATGCGGTTTTATTAGCAAAAAACGTGTTGTTAAAAAAAAAAAAAAATCATAACTCGGCAACGGATTGAGATAGAAAAGTGAGCTTGGTGGTGTTTTGCTCCATTTTTGATCTAGTTTCACCCAAAAAAATTTGTTGGTTTAGGTCGGTAACACCCTGTNAAAAAAAAAAAAAAAAAAAAAAAAAAAAAAAAAAAAAAAAAAAAAAAAAAAAAAAAAAATCTTATCTAGGCAATGGATCTAGAATCTTATCTAGAATCAATCTTATCTAGAATCAATCTTATCTAGAATCAATCTTATCTAGAAAAGTGCGCTTGGTGGCGTTTTGCTCTATTTTAGATCTTGTTTCACCCCAAAAATAAATTTGGATTTGGTGGGTATCCTTCGTCCCAAAGTACATTGGGCTAAACATCACTTTGTCTTAATAGTTATTTAGTAAATAATGTCATTTATATTCAAAAAACACATATAATAGGGGCGAACAATCTAAACAAGTACCCAATTTCTCATGCCAACATGGTAAACATTTCTTATATCTAAATTACCTTAGGGCTGGCCCTCTAGTGGTGGGTGAATAAAAACTGTATTTATGTATTTTTTATGATAATAAAAAAAAAAAATAAAAAAAACCTAATTTTTAGAAGTTCACATAAATACTCATTTAATTTATTTGTTTACAGGAAATGTTTTAAAATTATTAGAATTTATTTTTAATAAATTAGATAAAAAAAGATGATAAAAATATAAAAGATTTATTAGATAAATGTATTATGTATTATATCAAATGTATAAAGTAGCATTTAAAATCTTTCCATATTCAATAATAAATACACTATATCATCAATGATTTAAAGTAATATCTGAAGGAGTTTATCGCATTTATATTGTACATGTATTTTCTATTACTCTATTCTATGTATTTTACTATAAATGCTAATGCTTATTACCTAGGTAATAGTTTACATTTATTTCTGAAAGCGGAAATTCTTATACATTCTACATTATATTACTGGTAGAATATCTTTTGTAAGACAGTTACAGATGGCTAGGCATCTCCACTTGGTTCAAGTGTAGTTGCACTGCTCTTACTTTTTCTACAGCGGTATGCATTTAATATGCATACCTTTCTTGGAGATTAAAGATCAAAATGGACTTTACAAGGAGAATAAAAGAGTTTTATATTAGTTTATCTTACATCCTTCTTTTCTATGAAAAGTTGTGCGTAATCACTTAAGTCAATGAAATTATATCTGGTGTTTGTTAATACGGTAAATCTGGGGCTCATAAATTTTCAATTGTCAGAGCACGTCTGCATTTTCTATAAGTAAAACGAAAACCGGTTAACAGCAAAAGTGTACATTTTATCACAGTTTTCACTCTCACGGTCTATCGCCTACTGGTATCGAAGAAAGACTTTTTAGGCCATGATCTTGTTCGTATACAAAATTCTAGCTTGATGTTAGTCAGACACTTTTTTGCACGCTATCTCCTGGACTATTAAGTCTTAATGAATAATATCATCGGATATAGTAGTTGATACGCCCATTGATGTAAAAACTAATATAAATCGTGTTTGGTTATTATTTGATGGTATAGAGAGAACCTTTTTATCTCTTACAGTAACTGATCAATAAAATTATATTCCATAGATGTAATCACTAGTGAGAATGTCTCTCTTCGATCCTAAGTATTCCCGCACTTTTTTCGTGATATTATCCAGATTAAGCTCTCTATTTTTGGGAGATTTTATTAGGTAGAATAAAAAATGTTTTTTAAATGTTAAGCTAACACCGCAGGTTATCTAAAATCCTAAGAAGATTCATGGGACATCGCTTTCTGTAGAAGGGCTTCTTTAGTGACATCTCTCATTCAGCTATACATATACTTACTATACATACACATACATACTATACATACATATACTTACTTAGCTATACATATACTACTTCTTTAGACTGTAACTCCCCTTATAAAAACAGAAGTGTAATATTCCTTTGTCCTAAAGTACATTGGACTAAACACACCTTTGTCTTAATAGTTATTTAGTCAGTCATTTATGTTCTAATAAAAACAGGGGGAGTAACAATCTAAATATGTACCGTTTTACCTTTAGAGTTCTTAAGAGAACTATTGCAATAATCTTTACCTTATCATTTATTAGTGCTACATTTCTCCTTCCTTTGAGCTATCATCAGTCCTTAATCATTAATTCCTTGGCTTACATCATGATTTTGCACTTTTTACGAGAGAACTCTGATCTGAAATTTATATCCGAATAAAAATTCAGAAACAGTATCCCACTACTGTGCAATCAAGAATTATCTATGGGTTGAAGTAATAAACATTAATAAAAATAGAATACCCTTTGTTCAAAATGCTTGTTGTGTGATGATTATGGACAGTGTATAGGTATTATTTGGATCAAATGACATTAATAATTAAATTAATTCATCTTGAAATGTTTTTATTGATTCCTTAAGAACTCATTCGAAACAAAATTTGGACGGAGGAAGCAAGGGTGCCCACAGGGTTTAATAGTGCAACTTGTGATTGGCGATGGGCATCCCTGGAAGGAAGAATTAATTTTAGAGATTTAATCGATATTATCATTAGTGTGATATCTATCTCATCTCTAGGGCTATAATCTTGAATGTGTAGAATTTTGGATATTGTTTACCATGCATTGTGACTAACCGCACTTAGTTTCGATTCCATATTAATTGTTATTGTTTGAGCATTGGTTTCAAAGACCAACCGCTCAACTCGGACACAATATTGTCAAAACCGAAGTATCAATGTTCGTAGGCTTCCGCGGTTACAATTATAATGAAGTTCTAGGTCTTCCGGTGTTGATCGCTTCTCGAAGAGTGTACCCCTCAGTGTAAACCGAAGTAATATAGATTCTTTTTTTACTATAGAAAAATGTATGTAATAATTAATTCAATTCAATACTTTAAGTAAAATAATCGGGTTAATAATTTCTCCATAGATATAGTAATTAAATTGATTAATCTTTCTTCATTTATTAGGGAAGAAAATAAGGATAATTCAATGACAGAAAAACAATGTTGAACATCAATTGAACGAATTGAAAAATGAGTGTCATTAACCTTGTCCGATTAGAAATATGTATTGTATGACAACTCGTTCTGCAACATTATAAGGATTTGTTGTCGGAAGAAAATATAGAATATCTATTTTAATCAGTTGTATTCTCATCTCCAGGAATGAGACTTGTTACCTGTAATGATTTCCTATTTTAGTACGCAATAATTGAGCTGATTCTGAACTCTTTCCTGTTTTTACTCTGTTAATTTCAAACATGTCCGGTTTATTAAAAAAACTACTTTCACCTTGGCTGACATTTTTATGTAGAGGGTGGGAAAGACAAGAAGTATAATCATACTTTGGAAAGACAAGGATTTGTGAAACAGATATTACATTGAACTTATGTATGATGTTCAGGATTTCACCAATGAGCAAGTTCCCGTAAAGCAATATTGTACTAATTTATTCAAAAACTTGTATTACAAGATGCGCTTATGCATTGCTTCGTCTGGTCTGACCAGTTTGACTTCATCTTTAAAAGACCTTCAGAACCAATTAAGAACAAAACAAATTAAAATTAAAAATAACTAGAATTGCATGAGACTATTTAAAGTATAATTGATATTGGTGGTAAAAATAAGTAGATAAGTACTTAATTTGTCTTTTTAGAGCTTATTTTTTTTTAATTCTATTGGTACAAATAATTAAGCTACTAATTATATATGAATGTTCATCCCCCAATAATTTAATATCTTTGTTTCTTTTGAGTTGTTAAAGATTTAATACAAACCTAATCTCCTACATAATTTTTAGTCTATTTCGCTATATACTTTGAGCCATTTTCAAGCAACAATTAATTACAACTACATTAAACTCTTATTCCTTTATGGATAGTTTCTGCTATCATTGTCTTTGCTTATTAGTTATAATTGCAATGGAGACTTTTTTTTAGGAAAATGACAATTGTTACCATTTACATGAGCTAAGATTTAGATATTTTGATATCGTCAACAAATTTGTTGTACAGTACATGCACAGCTACTCATATCGTCTAGTTTTAAGGAGAAAAAATACCCGATTCCAAAATCTTAAAACACAATTTCAAACTATATTTAACTATAAATTTTGCATGAACATATTCTTACAAACCATGTGCTTGTACATTAATTACATTCATATAGACACCCTGGATAAAAATGAAGCAGGGACATTTCGTTTTAGCTGTTTCTTCTATTTTGTAGAAAATATTATAATCTTAAAATATTTGTTTAACTATTATGATTAATTTATTATGGTACTCATTTAATTGGTTATATACAAACTGTCGTGACAATCGCTTTGATTATTTTATTATGGTGCTCATGTAGTTGGTTACTCGAACATGTTTCAATTGTAAGATGTAATTGGTTACCACACTATATTTTTTACTGAATAACTGCTAAGGAATTCCTTTGTCTAAATAACTATTGAGACAAAGAGATGTACAATCCAAAGAACTTTGGGAAAAAGGAACATCACTCTTCTATCTGTAAAGGTGATAATATCCCTAAGTAGTCCAAAGAACTTTGGGACAAAGAAACATCACTCTTCTCTATGTGTAAAGGTGATAATATCCCTTAGTAGTCCAAAGGACTGTTGGACAAAGGAACATTACTCTTCTGTATGTAAAGAAGATAATACCCCCTAGTAGTCCGAAGGACTACTTTCGATTTCTAGAAATTGAGGTGCCGGAACTGTAACCTACCCTCTCCCTCATCCCCCCCCCTCCCACCATATAGAAGGGGGGTCCGGGGGTCCACCCCCGGGAAAAATGTCAAAAATAGCGTTCAAAAACACCATTTTAAGCAGTTTTAGACATAAATCCTCACTCCTAGTGCAAATCTTAGTGCCGATCATTTTTTTTATTTATCAGAGAGAGAGGTCCCGGAACGCCGTTCCGCCTCAAATCGAGCCCTGACCCTTAGTAGTCCAAAGAACTTTGGGAAAAAGGAACATCACTCTTCTGTATGTAAAGGTGATAATATCCCTTAGTAGTCCAAAGAACTTTGGGAAAAAGGAACATCACTCTTCTGTATGTAAAGGAGATAATATCCCTTAGTAGTCCAAAGAACTTTGGGGCAAAGGAACACCACTCTTCTGTATGTAAAGATGTTAATATCCCTTAGTCAAATTAACTATTAAGACAAGGAAATACACATTAAAGTAATTTGGGGTCCTCAACCAAGTAAATAGGTGCCTATTTCTGCATGTCTATTTTCTAAAATAATGGAATAAGATAATATAATATTAGAAATATACGTTAACCAGGATATAATTAACAGTTTAATGAACCCTTTTTTAATATATTGATTAAGCTGGTGTTGACATAAATTTTAAACCATCTGCCGAAGACTTAATCAATTAAAATTAAATTATTACTATAAATAATATATATTCGTAATGTGTTATTACTATAAATAATATTACTGGATATAATTTAAACTATAAAATAACCTACAGCAGTAATATTTGAACGATTAATGTGCAAGCAATATTATTATTCTCTATTATGGATCAATTATAAGAAAGTAAATGGTCTTTTTACAGTTCTATTGTGTTAAAATAATTACTCCATACTCGAACTCATAGAGGAAAAAAAATATATATAAAAATTCTATTATATTGACGTTAAAGATTGTATATAATACTCCAATAAAAAATCTATTCGAAGGAGTCTTAACGTCTACAGTTAAGTTTAAAGATTACCAAGGAATATAAAGAATAATTTAGTTTACTCTAAGATATAATTATACAATATAGAACAAAAGACAATTATTAAAGAAAAAATAGATTAACAGTGCGATAGTATCTTATTTTCAATATAATCTCCACATACCTTGAAAATATAATAAGTACAAAACTAATAAGGAAAGGAATGTACCTTAATTATAAACGATTAATTAAAAAAATGACAAATGAGAAACACGAAATAGCCAATGCTAGAAATGAGACTAAAATTCATTTGATTACAAAGAATGTGTTACATGATGAATACTGAACTTTTGCAGCTTTTAATTCAACCGTGGCCAATGACGCTACGTCAACAATCCTTTATAGTGTGAACATCCTTCGTGTCTTTTAAAATATAATAACTATTCACTTTCATTTTTTTTCCTTTCTATGCACAGAATCTCTTTTATATGGAAGTGATATACAATATGGAGTATTAGTAGATCTCCGTGAGAGTTTGTTTCTTATTTTTACCTTGAATAATTTTCAAGGCGTTCTGGCTCTGCGTTTTATTTATGCGTTTTATATGCCTAAAATCAAGATTGTATAAGATTATAATATAGAAATAGCTAGGTTTCTCAACAAATGCTTAACAGTTTAGTATTTAATTTTTATGTTCTCTTCTTTGTAGATGTCGAGGTTTTTTGTAGAGAGCACATCAACTAATTCTATCCTGGTCTACATTCTTAGTTCCTTCCCTTGTTTGCAAAACCGGTTACTTATTTTCGGCACTTCTTTAGATTGTTACTCCCCTTATAAAGGAAGCAGAGGGGAGTAACAATCTAAAGAAGGTGTAGGGAATTTTCTTTTTTCTACTGTTACTCCCCTTATAAATACTGAAGTGGGATATTCCTTTGTCCCGAAGTACATTGGACTAAACCTTTGTCTTTACAGTTATTTAGTCAGTCATTTATATTCTAAAAAAAAACATAGGGGAGTAACAATCTACAGAAGTACCACATTTTCTTTCCATTTCATTCTTGGACATCTCCTTGATCTTCTACCTGTAGCAATTACTTCCCATCTGCTATTAGACGCTCTAGTGGGGATAAACATATTTTAGTTAATTGTTTCTACAGCTACTTGATGCAGTGGTTTGATACTCAAAGTATTACAATTTTTTTTCATTCAGCGCACAATCTTTTCTTGTTTCCTGTTCTACTTGTCTGTAACATCTCATTTCTGCAGGCTATGAATAATGTTTGCGTGTGTCATTCACGATTCTACTTAGGCAATCAGAAAACTTTGGATTGAAATATATTTGCTAATTATTTTACATTAACTACAGTACTTTTTTCCACCTTAGTTGGGTTTCTTCAATTATCTCAGTGGTATTATAGTCCATTTTTATATTTTAATAAAAGTAAAAAGAATTGTCCACTCGCTTTTGCCGATTTACCAAAATGGATACAAATGGGTGAACCTGCGTGTCAATAAATTTATAATGTACTCGTAATAAATGTTAAGAACAGTTTAATGGCTGAAGAAGAATCTAAAGTACATTTTGTTTGACCAATATGCCCAATGCCTATGCCTTTTGTTTTTGGCATGTTCTTTTTTTCAATTCAATTTAGTTCTCTCCATACTTTTTCAATTGTCCTTTTCCGTGTGATTTTAGGTCTTCCAAGTGTTCTTTTTCTTACGAGTTGTACTCTAAAGTCTGTTAACTGAAGTTACCTTCTGTCTTTCTTAGGTGGTGACCGGTCCATTTCGAATTTAAATTCTTATTATGAGTCTCTATACGTTTGAAGCTTATTTGTGACGGTCTTCGTGACCATATAGGAGAATGGTAAACGTCTGCAGCTTGTTTGTGACATCCATATAGGAGAACCGACTTAACATTTGACTCAAACAACCTTAATTTGGTTGTTTCCTGAGTTTCTGGGATCGCCTTATTGGACGGAAGGCAGTTGTGCAAAGACACCATTTGCTTTCCTTATCTTTTGTTCTACTTCTTCAACTCTTCCACCCCTTTTTAGTCTTCCTAGTCAATGACTTCACTAGAGCTCTTTTCTTAGCAGTATATTTAACTCCTTTTCAATTCTAGACATCATATTGATTAATACATTCATAAAACCTAACCTTGCATATTTGTCACTTGTTATCTTACTTGTTATTTAGGTTAAAAGTATAAAGTTTCCTTTATTATACGTGTAAACATCTAGTAACACATGGATTTTGTTGTTTCTTTTCAGTGCGGACATGAGATCAGGCGTTGGCAATGCTCCTCCACCAAGCAACGGAGGACCTCAACAACAACAATGGTTCAGAGACGTCTATCCACCTTGGCAGCCATATAGCTTCGATACACCTGTTGCAGTTGCAGTGCCTGTCGCAGTTCCCATTCAAGCTCAGGTAAATCATATCAAATAAATCATGTACTCATATCTTGTACTATCGTTTCCCACTTCATTTTCAACTACTTCAGCTAATTGTCCACCTAAGCTTATTATAGACCCAACTCTGTTGGAATCATCAAAGCATTATAAATCGGTGTTAGGGTTTTTAAAATAAAGGAGTTACCACTCAACTACGTTAATATCTACGTTGCTCATAAATCGACAAGAGAAATTATTCAAGTATCTATTTAGCAGTCTTGTAAAAAATGCATTAGCTTCTTCTGACCTCACGTAGAAGCTAAAACCTAACAAAAAAGATATCCTTCAGAAACCGTGTTAACACTTAATTTAATCTTCCAGCTGAGCCGCAGATACTGCATCTCGTGTAACTCATTATATATTTAATTAAAAATTACATTACTCACATCATATTTAAGAATATATTACTGAGATGGTATCATATTGGATATTTTAAAGCTCATTTATATTCTTTTAAGTCCTACCACAATTTAAAATAAAATGTATAAAGGTCCAGGTCTTCCTAGAAGACATCATCTTTGTGCTGGCGTTCCCGTCCTAATACTAAAACCATTAGCTCAACTTGTTCATTGAGGGAAATGAACAAGTCAATATAAATTGATTAATGAGTGGATATTAATTAATAAATAAATGAATATAAATTAGGCACCAAGAACGTTATAGCTTCACCAACCGTGGAACCGTAAAATAAACATTAATTTTAAAAAATATTACACACACAACTCATCAAGGAAGTGATATTTCATGGTTAATAATAAAAAAATACATTCTACAATAAAAAAAAATGCATTCTATAATAAAAGTTTTATTCCACATTTACAAAACTCTAAAATCCACTATAAAAAACTTAAATATTTTTTAAATCTTAGTCTAAATCTAAGTCTTATACTAAAAAAACACATCTAGTAGATTTATAAAGTGGTTGATCTAAAATTGGTTAATGGAGCCAAAAAAATATCAAAAAAATATCGACTTATTTTTATGGTGACTCTGTCTCATCAGTCTCTCTATCCATTGTTTTTTTTATTGTTTTAAACGCTAGATTTATTCCGAGAAAAAGCTAAAAAATATAAAATGACAATTTTAGGTATACAATTTAATAGTATTCATAATTCTTTTAGTGAAAAAAATTGTACGGTTTACTACAGGGTTATACTCAAGGGTTATATCTCTTCTTCATGTTTAAACATGTTAACCCTTATAGAATTATATGTATATAATTTAAAAAAAAAATGGAATTATAAATGTTAATATCAATAATGATAGCATATTATTTCAAATTAGAAAATAAAACAAAAATATACAAAAATAATTTACTTAATGTAAATTCAAATCGGATCTATAAATATTAAAAAAGGACTTCAATTGCAAATCTTTAAAAATAATGTTTTTCAATAATCTAAACAATTAGCAACGTACAACAAGCAATGTACAATGTAAGAATTTCAGCTGTCGATTAGATCATTATTAAAAAGAAACTAATTAATTTTTAAATTGCAAATTTTGTTTTTCTTAGTAAGATATTATTAATTTAATTTCCTTTTTCAATAAAATAAGATTTGAAAAAAAAAAAAAAATAAAATGAATTCATTCGGTTTTTATTAATAGGAGAAAATTACAGAGCAATTATAATTTAGACGAATCAGAAATTTTATCAGTCGACGCCCGTTAGTTTTAATTTTAAAAAAATGAGGTTGGAGTTCATGACCTCAAACGCAAGTATCGACTCTTCGATTGAACACAGAAGACTCGTATAAAGGATTGAGGTAGGCCGAAGAAAACAATTTAACGTTGTATTGCAAAGGTTCTCAGATTGATTAATCGTGTTAAGGAACTGGCACTTAAACAGAGGGTTCTAATTAGTTTTTAGAAGGTGATTAAAGTAACGCCGAATTAACGAATTAAAATGAAGGTACGATGTTTAAAAGGGAAAATATTTGCACTAAAAGGTGCTTGAAGCAGTGAAAGTTGTATTAGGATTTTTTATAAAAAGGTAAAAAAAGTAATTAAATTTTTTGAAGAGGTTCTCACTAATTACGGTCAACATGCTAATAAAAAATACATCGTAAAGCCAACTTATTTTAGGTCATTGTTTGATTTACAGAAATCAACAGATAATTATTAAATTAAATATTGAATTGGTCATTAATTACATTGGAAATTACTCACATCTAGTTAATGCCAATCATTTGTATAATGATGGCAACTAACATTTTTATGTTTATATATACATATAATAAATGAGAGGCAGAATATTAAATTAACATAATTTAAAACCAAAATAAAATAAAATCCCAAATATGTCCTGAATATTAAATGCCTAAAGGTAATATTATCTTAAATTGTTGGGAACACAACATTTGTTTCTGGACTAATTCTTAAAGAAATCTAAATGTATTTAAATAAGCTATTTTAAATAAGCAAACTAAACGATTTATAAAGTATAGCTAAAATGCATTAATAATAAATACAGGGAAACTTACTAAATATGTAAATTTATTGAATACTGCCCAATTTTTAAGTCTTTTAAGGCTCCTACTGTGACCACAAAAATAAATAAAATAAAAAATAGAAAAATAATGTTATTTTTTTATCTTCATTTTATTAGCTGTTTTTAAAAATGTTTATAAAAGACTTTCATTAATGAAGTACAATTGTATATAAACAATTATACTTGTTTATAAAATAATATAAAAGGTTTCCTTATAAGGTTATTTATTCAATTAAATAACGCTGCAACAACTTTTAGCTAAATTTTCCTTATGGTATTGATAAATTGTTCTTGAATTTAATGTTTTCTGTATAGTAATTTAAGGCCTTGGTCGGGGCAGGTCCCAGGATTATCTTGCACCATTATTTATTTATTATTTTTTAATATCCCTAAGTATTTCTCGTAGTTGTTTCGTGGTGATTCAAATTAAAGAAAGTTAAATAGAAGATGAATATTTTCATTGAAACTAATATTAGAAGTTTTGATTATATTGAAAGTTGATTACTTATTTTAATATTTATTGATATAACTAGTAAAAGTAAACTGTACAAATAATTAGTGAAATAAATTGATAAATAAATATAGCTATTACTGTTTTGCAGTATTATAATATTAGTTCACATTTGAATTCATAAGTGATTTATTCAAAATAATAAAATTTATGAGAATATTAATTCAATTACTTTTCTATTCTCTGCAGGTCTAATAATGTATGTTTGCTGTTAAGAACGGGGTTTCTCTATGCACATTTTACACAAAAATAATAATTTATAACAAAAATAAATTTATAAACAATTTAAAAATTTACTCATTACCTCTATTTCATGGAGGAACATTGAATCGTGGGTGTGTTTTTGGGCATTGCATCCCCATAAATCTACATTTCAATGTTTTTCCATGAAGTGGAGAAAATCAGTAGAATTATATCTGTCTAATTGATATAACAGATGGATCTTAAGGTGTTAAATTATAAAAAAATAATTCATTTTGATTACCATTTAGTCCGCTAGGAGCTCTGATATCATTTTATATTAAATTTAGAACTTGTATCGGCTAAATATAGTACTAAAATGAATACAAGTGAAAACCAATCTACCTCCTATTTTATTCTAACTTCCTGGCACAATATTTAAGAGCGTCAAATTTTGCAAGCCGTCTATTGAATTAGAACTTCAGCCCACCTATTGTCGAAATATTGTAGTATAAATGAAAACCTATCGACCTCCTGTTAAATCCTAATTTCCTGGCACGATATTTAAAA
>KZ651581.1:40687-56270 GCA_001010745.2 Gerris buenoi | reverse complement strand
TTTTTTTTTGGCTTGTCATAAACCTCCCCCCTTCTTTCTTTGACCTTTGTGGTGCGGGCCCCTAGGCGGCCGCCTATGTCGCCTATGCCTAAATCCGGCCCTGTGTAAACTAGTGGTCATCTCTAGTAATGACTGCAATCTGCAATATTTAAAAGCATAGTAGGTATGGATGCAAATAATTAATATGGGAGGCTCTCTGCACTGGCTTAAATTACATCTGAATTTGCGGTCATCTCTAGTAATGATCCGTAGTATGATAGTAATCTCATATGTATTTAGTTCATATAAAACGACTGATTGATATTATTATATTATGTAATTAATTAAATATAGATCATTAAATAACTGGAGCAAAGTATAAAACTAACATTATTTCAAAACATTTAATAACAAATAATTATAAACAATTTATCTATATTGATATTGTAACAAGTAGTAATGAAGTAACAAGTATTTATGGTAACTGTTATTAAAATAACAGTTGCTATGTATTGAAGGAACTGTTTTCGGATTTCAAATTAAGCAAATGCCTTAGTGGTGATATTCATAATGGCCACCTTTTCCTGAGTAGAAAAGTGAAAGAACTCCTTCGTGTTTGTTGTCGATATTGCCATGTCCAGCGTGCTTGTGTTCGAATTTACCATAGGCAGAGTGTTTGTGCTCATGGTGAGCAGAACCATGATGCTTATGTTCATGAGACCCAACTCCATGATGTTTGTGTTCATGACCAGCATGTCCAGCATGTTTATGCTCATGATATCCGTGTCCAGAGTGTTTGTGTTCATGTCCAGCATGTCCGGCGTGCTTATGATCGTGAGCAGCGTGTCCGTGATGGCTGTGTTCGTGCTTGCCAGCTCCAACGTGGTGATGAGAATGTTCAGCACCTCCCTTGTGGTGATGGGCATGTTCAGCGTGTCCTGCATGGCTGTGCTTGTGTTCAGCTGCTCCGTGGTGTTTGTGGTCATGGTGAGCTGATCCCTGGTGATGATGTTTGTGCTCGGCATCACCCTTGTGATGATGAGCATGCTGTGCATGTCCGGCGTGTTCGTGCTTATGGGCTGCATGTCCAGAGTGCTTATGTTCATGATGGGCACCTCCTTCATGGCTATGTTTGTGATGTTGCTGTCCATCATGCTTGTGATAATGATCGTTCTTTCCTTCGTGAACGTGTTTATGTAAAACATGTCCTTCATGCACATGTTTATGTAGTACTGAATGCTGACTGTTCTCTACATATCCTCCATGGCCGTAATGAGAGCCCTCTGCTGTTTGATCTTCTATTACTGCAACAGGACTGCAAGGGAAAAAGTTACATGATTAGCAAATAAAATTAAGAGGCAATATTATCGATTTTGGCGCGTTAGAGTTGCTTAACAGTTAAAACTAAACTTTATCAAATATATTTTTACTTATTGTATTTGTAATATTTACATGAAATATATACCTGTTATATTCTGCTGATAAGACTGCACATGCTTGTAATACTATGAGACCAACCACGAATGTTACCTGAAACCATAAAAAATTATATAATCGATAAATTAATAAGATTTTTTAGCGACGTAATCTTTCAAGGGTGATTTAGCCGGATAACTTTAATTTCATTACATTTTAATTCGTTTAACGTTGACCTCCTAATACATATTATTATATTAAAATTGCGTAAATAAGCTGAATGGATGAATAAATGTTAAGAAGAGGTGGTATCATAAAAGAAAAAAATAATATAATAAAAATAACTAATAATAATAGATATAGATAAATTATAAAAAATAAAAAATAAAATAAAAATATATATTTTTCAAGGTTTAATTTTAGTATTTAAATTATTAGAGCAGCCTAAAAAATAAATAAATAAAATGAATGTACCATTTTTGAGGTTTGTATGCACTTTAAATCCATTACTGTAGTGTTGTTGATTATTCTTCGTGTTCACTGAACTCAACTGAATGGTATTTAGTAAAGAATTAGTGTAATATATACTCTTATATATTTAGTTGTATCCCCTCTTAGTAGTGAAGAAGGGACAAACATCCGTCAAATCTTGTTACGATATCTTGAGTCTGGGTTAAAGAAAGGATTTACACTCGTGAATACACTTTTTTTCGCAGTTATCATTTAAAAAGACTTATTTGAATCGTACATATTTTATACAATAATGTATTATATTTAGCACTCTGGACATGCCAACTATTCTTTTTGTAAAATAAAATTACAAAATTATAAAAACACTATATTTATATAACTAACACTATAAACAATTAATAATATATTTCTACACTATAGGAAAAAGGTTAAGGAAACAGTAGTCGCTCCCAAAAATCAAAGAAGCATGCACAAATAATTTATGTGTTTAAATAAAATTAAATAAATATTATTCTATATTATCTCTCTAAGTCGATTTTTTGTAGTGAAAAAAAAAAAAAAAATTTATATCACAAAGAGCTAATTTAAAAATTTTGCTTTGTTAAAAGATTGCTCTCAAGTCTTGAAAAATTGTATCTAAAGAGTTCAAAAAATTAGAATAAATTGTCAGACGACGTCTCATCTAACAGCATGTATAATAATTTGACTTTAAATATTTTACTAGCCGACGCTTCCAAGTGAATATATGCCAGGAATTTGCATAAATTGCTGGTACTTTTATTGGAGCTGGTTACTTTTGAAGGACATGGTAAGTGTTTACGGTTACAAAGTTGTACTTACATGCAAACGCTAAGATATCTTGTAGTATGTATGTCTTGTACTATATTAATAGTACATTACGCGTCGAGTGCGGAAAGTAGCATTTTGCATGCGAGTGTGGAGTTTGCACCCGAGCGACAGCGAGGTTTACTATCCTCGCTGTCGCTCGGGTGCAAACTCCACACTCGCATGCAAAATGCTACTTTCCGCACTCGACGCGTAATGTACTATTAATATAGTACAAGACATACATACTACAAGATATCTTAGCGTTTGCATGTAAGTACAACTTTGTAACCGTAAACACTTACCATGTCCTTCAAAAGTAACCAGCTCCAATAAAAGTACCAGCAATTTATGCAAATTCCTGGCATATATTCACTTGGAAGCGTCGGCTAGTAAAATATTTAAAGTCAAATTATCATACATGCTGTTAGATGAGACGTCGTCTGACAATTTATTCTAATTTTTTGAACTCTTTAGATAAAACTTTTCAAGACTTGAGAGCAATGTTTTAACAAAGCAAAATTTTTAAATTAGCACTTTGTGATATAAAATTTTTTTTTTCACTACAAAAAGTCGACTTAGAGAGATAATATAGAATTATATTTATTTAATTTTATTTAAACACATAAATTATTTGTGCATGCTTCTTTTATTTTTGGGAGCGACTACTGTTCCCTTAACCTTTTTCCTATAGTGTAGAAATATATTATTAATTGTTTATAGTGTTAGTTATATAAATATAGTGTTTTATAATTTTGTAATTTTATTTTACAAAAAGAATAGTTGGCATGTCCAGAGTGCTAAATATAATACATTATTGTATAAAATATGTACGATTCAAATAAGTCTTTTTAAATGATAACTGCGAAAAAAAGTGTATTCACGAGTGTAAATCCTTTCTTTAACCCAGACTCAAGATATCGTAACAAGATTTGACGGATGTTTGTCCCTTCTTCACTACTAAGAGGGGATACAACTAAATATATAAGAGTATATATTACACTAATTCTTTACTAAATACCATTCAGTTGAGTTCAGTGAACACGAAGAATAATCAACAACACTACAGTAATGGATTTAAAGTGCATACAAACCTCAAAAATGGTACATTCATTTTATTTATTTATTTTTTAGGCTGCTCTAATAATTTAAATACTAAAATTAAACCTTGAAAAATATATATTTTTATTTTATTTTTTATTTTTTATAATTTATCTATATCTATTATTATTAGTTATTTTTATTATATTATTTTTTTCTTTTATGATACCACCTCTTCTTAACATTTATTCATCCATTCAGCTTATTTACGCAATTTTAATATAATAATATGTATTAGGAGGTCAACGTTAAACGAATTAAAATGTAATGAAATTAAAGTTATCCGGCTAAATCACCCTTGAAAGATTACGTCGCTAAAAAATCTTATTAATTTATCGATTATATAATTTTTTATGGTTTCAGGTAACATTCGTGGTTGGTCTCATAGTATTACAAGCATGTGCAGTCTTATCAGCAGAATATAACAGGTATATATTTCATGTAAATATTACAAATACAATAAGTAAAAATATATTTGATAAAGTTTAGTTTTAACTGTTAAGCAACTCTAACGCGCCAAAATCGATAATATTGCCTCTTAATTTTATTTGCTAATCATGTAACTTTTTCCCTTACAGTCCTGTTGCAGTAATAGAAGATCAAACAGCAGAGGGCTCTCATTACGGCCATGGAGGATATGTAGAGAACAGTCAGCATTCAGTACTACATAAACATGTGCATGAAGGACATGTTTTACATAAACACGTTCACGAAGGAAAGAACGATCATTATCACAAGCATGATGGACAGCAACATCACAAACATAGCCATGAAGGAGGTGCCCATCATGAACATAAGCACTCTGGACATGCAGCCCATAAGCACGAACACGCCGGACATGCACAGCATGCTCATCATCACAAGGGTGATGCCGAGCACAAACATCATCACCAGGGATCAGCTCACCATGACCACAAACACCACGGAGCAGCTGAACACAAGCACAGCCATGCAGGACACGCTGAACATGCCCATCACCACAAGGGAGGTGCTGAACATTCTCATCACCACGTTGGAGCTGGCAAGCACGAACACAGCCATCACGGACACGCTGCTCACGATCATAAGCACGCCGGACATGCTGGACATGAACACAAACACTCTGGACACGGATATCATGAGCATAAACATGCTGGACATGCTGGTCATGAACACAAACATCATGGAGTTGGGTCTCATGAACATAAGCATCATGGTTCTGCTCACCATGAGCACAAACACTCTGCCTATGGTAAATTCGAACACAAGCACGCTGGACATGGCAATATCGACAACAAACACGAAGGAGTTCTTTCACTTTTCTACTCAGGAAAAGGTGGCCATTATGAATATCACCACTAAGGCATTTGCTTAATTTGAAATCCGAAAACAGTTCCTTCAATACATAGCAACTGTTATTTTAATAACAGTTACCATAAATACTTGTTACTTCATTACTACTTGTTACAATATCAATATAGATAAATTGTTTATAATTATTTGTTATTAAATGTTTTGAAATAATGTTAGTTTTATACTTTGCTCCAGTTATTTAATGATCTATATTTAATTAATTACATAATATAATAATATCAATCAGTCGTTTTATATGAACTAAATACATATGAGATTACTATCATACTACGGATCATTACTAGAGATGACCGCAAATTCAGATGTAATTTAAGCCAGTGCAGAGAGCCTCCCATATTAATTATTTGCATCCATACCTACTATGCTTTTAAATATTGCAGATTGCAGTCATTNCTTCCCCCCCCCCTCGCTTTGACGCACGCTTATGTAGCTCACTAATGGCCACGCCAGAATTAGTTTAATTTCATTTCCACTTCCACTATATACAATAATAACTAACTCAAATAATTAATCAACTTTTCCAGTAGAAGCCAGACTTGACTTTAAAGCTAGTAAAACTTCTAATTTCTAAAACACCAAAGTAGCAAAAGTTCTATAAATTCCAGTTTCAAGTACTTTGATAGGCTATCAGTGCACTGATTGAATCAAATATTAGCTTTTGTGGCATTTTTAAAATAAACATAAATTATTTTGCCCTTTTCTTTAATGTGAATAACTTCTACAAAATGTTACTATCAGGTTTTCCAATTTCCTACCTCCGTCAACCATATTCATGTTTAGGGTTAGTAGGTAAAACGAGGACCCTTATAATTCCATGGGTTTATTATAATTTTTGTTTTAGATGTAACTTTTGAACTGTTTATCATAAATTGTTCAAAAATGACTGCTAAAACAAACTTTTAAATAACCGCCATCTTGAAACGGCTGGGCTGATTATTTTGAACAACGACCTCTCCGAGTTGTTGAACTGTACTAAACAACTGAGTTGTTATATTGTACTGTAGGGTTGGGATATCGGAAGATATTATCGATATTTCCGATATAACGAAAATTTTCCCGCTACCCTAGTTTTCCCAGGTGATGAGAAAAAAAAAATAATAATAATAAAAAAAACCTACCGGGGGGGCTTTTTCATGTTTTTGACGGCAGAAAATACATTAAACAGGCCTATTCGATATTTTTTTTACAAATATCGATGTTGCCGATATATCGAAAGATCAATATCGATATAAAAAATCTATATTTTTGGGTTAGATATATCGATATTTCCGATATATCGATATCGAAGTCCCAACTCTATTATACTGAACAACTGAGTTGTTATATTGTACTGAACAACTAAGTTGTTAAATTGTACTGAACAACTGAGTTGTTAAATGGTACTGAACAACTGAGTAGTTATATTGTACTGAACAACTGAGTTATTAATTTTTCTTAGCAACTTATTTAAAATTGACCATTCTTCAATTCTTAAAATTATTTACCTTACTGTTCTTGGCCTCCCTCTTACTTTCAGCATATTCCTTAGCATACATTTCTTACCTTTAACCTCACCTAATTAGCTTCTATAGTTTGGCCTTAATAGATATGGATGGATACAAAAGCACCAGACAGGAAATAATCCGTTCGTGCTAAAACGTGTGAATTCGCTGAAAACACGGAAATGTATGAGAAAAAGTGTATGAGATATCCCATTGGCTTCTGTTAACTATGTATATATGTAATCAAGTCTTGCTATGTAAAAAAGTCTTGAATCTAGGATACCATTCTAATGTAAAAACATTTTTAAATTAAAAATAATGAGACAAACAGTGATATAAAATAAATTATTATACCATTCCTCTCCAATGAAACATCTGTTATCAAAACATTAAGAATACAATTAGTAATCAGATTAAAAGTACAATTGTAGAAAGTAATTATTACAATATTGTTTCAGGCGGTATTCTTTGTCAGTCACGTAGTTTTTCAAGCATGCACAGTCTTATCTGCTGAGAATGAAAGGTATTTTTTTTAATTAATAGAATATTACAATATAAATGTATATTGAAATGTATGTTAGTATGCCATCCTGCACCATGACTTAATGAGCGTATTATTGACTTATAATTAGGAAAATTTTGGTTTAGAATTTGGATAGGTGAAAAAAAAAAAAAAAAAAAAATATACACTCTTTGATCTGGTCCTTGCCGGAGCAGGGCAATGCCCCATAGCATAGGGAACCCCCTATCGGACACTCTTCCCCCCCCCCCCCTCGCTTTGACGCACGCTTATGTAGCTCACTAATGGCCACGCCAGAATTAGTTTAATTTCATTTCCACTTCCACTATATACAATAATAACTAACTCAAATAATTAATCAACTTTTCCAGTAGAAGCCAGACTTGACTTTAAAGCGAGTAAAACTTCTAATTTCTAAAACACCAAAGTAGCAAAAGTTCTATAAATTCCAGTTTCAAGTACTTTGATTGGCTATCAGTGCACTGATTGAATCAAATATTAGCTTTTGTGGCATTTTTAAAATAAACATAAATTATTTTGCCCTTTTCTTTAATGTGAATAACTTCTACAAAATGTTACTATCAGGTTTTCCAATTTCCTACCTCCGTCAACCATATTCATGTTTAGGGTTAGTAGGTAAAACGAGGACCCTTATAATTCCATGGGTTTATTATAATTTTTGTTTTAGATGTAACTTTTGAACTGTTTATCATAAATTGTTCAAAAATGACTGCTAAAACAAACTTTTAAATAACCGCCATCTTGAAACGGCTGGGCTGATTATTTTGAACAACGACCTCTCCGAGTTGTTGAACTGTACTAAACAACTGAGTTGTTATATTGTACTGTAGGGTTGGGATATCGGAAGATATTATCGATATTTCCGATATAACGAAAATTTTCCCGCTACCCTAGTTTTCCCAGGTGATGAGAAAAAAAAAATAATAATAATAAAAAAAACCTACCGGGGGGGCTTTTTCATGTTTTTGACGGCAGAAAATACATTAAACAGGCCTATTCGATATTTTTTTTACAAATATCGATGTTGCCGATATATCGATAGATCAATATCGATATAAAAAATCTATATTTTTGGGTTAGATATATCGATATTTCCGATATATCGATATCGAAGTCCCAACTCTATTATACTGAACAACTGAGTTGTTATATTGTACTGAACAACTAAGTTGTTAAATTGTACTGAACAACTGAGTTGTTAAATGGTACTGAACAACTGAGTAGTTATATTGTACTGAACAACTGAGTTATTAATTTTTCTTAGCAACTTATTTAAAATTGACCATTCTTCAATTCTTAAAATTATTTACCTTACTGTTCTTGGCCTCCCTCTTACTTTCAGCATATTCCTTAGCATACATTTCTTACCTTTAACCTCACCTAATTAGCTTCTATAGTTTGGCCTTAATAGATATGGATGGATACAAAAGCACCAGACAGGAAATAATCCGTTCGTGCTAAAACGTGTGAATTCGCTGAAAACACGGAAATGTATGAGAAAAAGTGTATGAGATATCCCATTGGCTTCTGTTAACTATGTATATATGTAATCAAGTCTTGCTATGTAAAAAAGTCTTGAATCTAGGATACCATTCTAATGTAAAAACATTTTTAAATTAAAAATAATGAGACAAACAGTGATATAAAATAAATTATTATACCATTCCTCTCCAATGAAACATCTGTTATCAAAACATTAACAATACAATTAGTAATCAGATTAAAAGTACAATTGTAGAAAGTAATTATTACAATATTGTTTCAGGCGGTATTCTTTGTCAGTCACGTAGTTTTTCAAGCATGCACAGTCTTATCTGCTGAGAATGAAAGGTATTTTTTTTAATTAATAGAATATTACAATATAAATGTATATTGAAATGTATGTTAGTATGCCATCCTTAAGTTGACTATATTGTACATATACCTATACATTGTTTAAAACAAAAAACTTTATTACAGCCCTGTAGAGGTAGCAGAAAGATCAAACAGCAGAGGGCTCTCATTACGACCAAGGGGTTTTATGTATATGTAGAGCACAGTGAGCATTCAGTTCTACATAAACATTTACATGAGGGACAAGTATTACATAAACACATTCATGAAGGAAAGAACGATCATTATCACAAGCATGATGGACAGCAACATCATAAACATAGCCATGAAGGAGGTGCCCATCACGAACTTAAGCACTCTGGACATGCTGCCCATAAGCACGAACACGCAGGATATGCTCACCATTCTCATCATCACAAGGGTGATGCCGAGCACAAACATCATCATGGATTAGCTCACCACGATCACAAAGACAACAGATCTGCTGAACATAAGCACAACCACGTGGGACATGCTGANTTTTTTTTTGGCTTGTCATAAACCTCCCCCCTTCTTTCTTTGACCTTTGTGGTGCGGGCCCCTAGGCGGCCGCCTATGTCGCCTATGCCTAAATCCGGCCCTGTGTAAACTAGTGGTCATCTCTAGTAATGACTGCAATCTGCAATATTTAAAAGCATAGTAGGTATGGATGCAAATAATTAATATGGGAGGCTCTCTGCACTGGCTTAAATTACATCTGAATTTGCGGTCATCTCTAGTAATGATCCGTAGTATGATAGTAATCTCATATGTATTTAGTTCATATAAAACGACTGATTGATATTATTATATTATGTAATTAATTAAATATAGATCATTAAATAACTGGAGCAAAGTATAAAACTAACATTATTTCAAAACATTTAATAACAAATAATTATAAACAATTTATCTATATTGATATTGTAACAAGTAGTAATGAAGTAACAAGTATTTATGGTAACTGTTATTAAAATAACAGTTGCTATGTATTGAAGGAACTGTTTTCGGATTTCAAATTAAGCAAATGCCTTAGTGGTGATATTCATAATGGCCACCTTTTCCTGAGTAGAAAAGTGAAAGAACTCCTTCGTGTTTGTTGTCGATATTGCCATGTCCAGCGTGCTTGTGTTCGAATTTACCATAGGCAGAGTGTTTGTGCTCATGGTGAGCAGAACCATGATGCTTATGTTCATGAGACCCAACTCCATGATGTTTGTGTTCATGACCAGCATGTCCAGCATGTTTATGCTCATGATATCCGTGTCCAGAGTGTTTGTGTTCATGTCCAGCATGTCCGGCGTGCTTATGATCGTGAGCAGCGTGTCCGTGATGGCTGTGTTCGTGCTTGCCAGCTCCAACGTGGTGATGAGAATGTTCAGCACCTCCCTTGTGGTGATGGGCATGTTCAGCGTGTCCTGCATGGCTGTGCTTGTGTTCAGCTGCTCCGTGGTGTTTGTGGTCATGGTGAGCTGATCCCTGGTGATGATGTTTGTGCTCGGCATCACCCTTGTGATGATGAGCATGCTGTGCATGTCCGGCGTGTTCGTGCTTATGGGCTGCATGTCCAGAGTGCTTATGTTCATGATGGGCACCTCCTTCATGGCTATGTTTGTGATGTTGCTGTCCATCATGCTTGTGATAATGATCGTTCTTTCCTTCGTGAACGTGTTTATGTAAAACATGTCCTTCATGCACATGTTTATGTAGTACTGAATGCTGACTGTTCTCTACATATCCTCCATGGCCGTAATGAGAGCCCTCTGCTGTTTGATCTTCTATTACTGCAACAGGACTGTAAGGGAAAAAGTTACATGATTAGCAAATAAAATTAAGAGGCAATATTATCGATTTTGGCGCGTTAGAGTTGCTTAACAGTTAAAACTAAACTTTATCAAATATATTTTTACTTATTGTATTTGTAATATTTACATGAAATATATACCTGTTATATTCTGCTGATAAGACTGCACATGCTTGTAATACTATGAGACCAACCACGAATGTTACCTGAAACCATAAAAAATTATATAATCGATAAATTAATAAGATTTTTTAGCGACGTAATCTTTCAAGGGTGATTTAGCCGGATAACTTTAATTTCATTACATTTTAATTCGTTTAACGTTGACCTCCTAATACATATTATTATATTAAAATTGCGTAAATAAGCTGAATGGATGAATAAATGTTAAGAAGAGGTGGTATCATAAAAGAAAAAAATAATATAATAAAAATAACTAATAATAATAGATATAGATAAATTATAAAAAATAAAAAATAAAATAAAAATATATATTTTTCAAGGTTTAATTTTAGTATTTAAATTATTAGAGCAGCCTAAAAAATAAATAAATAAAATGAATGTACCATTTTTGAGGTTTGTATGCACTTTAAATCCATTACTGTAGTGTTGTTGATTATTCTTCGTGTTCACTGAACTCAACTGAATGGTATTTAGTAAAGAATTAGTGTAATATATACTCTTATATATTTAGTTGTATCCCCTCTTAGTAGTGAAGAAGGGACAAACATCCGTCAAATCTTGTTACGATATCTTGAGTCTGGGTTAAAGAAAGGATTTACACTCGTGAATACACTTTTTTTCGCAGTTATCATTTAAAAAGACTTATTTGAATCGTACATATTTNTTTTATAAATAGTAGAAAATGAATGGTTAATGTAATGAAGATGTTGAAATCAGGTTGGCGTCACTGCTTTTACGACCATGTGTATCTATGTTTATAACCTGAATCTAAGTAACCTACTATTTAAGTTTAATTCCAATTTTTATTTGTTTTTAATACTAAATCTCTAATATCTGCTATTTAATGTGTTAATAATTATTGTTATTTATTAAAATAATAAATAAAAACTGTGCAATGAATGAAATGTGTATGTACTTCCTACCGGAGATAAAATATTGTATGTACCTCGTAAGTAAAGTGCCATTATTCCCTTCGCGATAATTGTCTCCCTTGGCTTCGCCTCGGGAGCTAATTAGCCTTATTCCTTTGGCTACGCCTCGGGAATTAAAAAGTCTAATTCCCTCGGCTTCGCCTCGGGATTTAGGGACATGATTCCTTCTGCTTCGCCTCAAGAATNATTATTAGAGCAGCCTAAAAAATAAATAAATAAAATGAATGTACCATTTTTGAGGTTTGTATGCACTTTAAATCCATTACTGTAGTGTTGTTGATTATTCTTCGTGTTCACTGAACTCAACTGAATGGTATTTAGTAAAGAATTAGTGTAATATATACTCTTATATATTTAGTTGTATCCCCTCTTAGTAGTGAAGAAGGGACAAACATCCGTCAAATCTTGTTACGATATCTTGAGTCTGGGTTAAAGAAAGGATTTACACTCGTGAATACACTTTTTTTCGCAGTTATCATTTAAAAAGACTTATTTGAATCGTACATATTTTATACAATAATGTATTATATTTAGCACTCTGGACATGCCAACTATTCTTTTTGTAAAATAAAATTACAAAATTATAAAAACACTATATTTATATAACTAACACTATAAACAATTAATAATATATTTCTACACTATAGGAAAAAGGTTAAGGGAACAGTAGTCGCTCCCAAAAATAAAAGAAGCATGCACAAATAATTTATGTGTTTAAATAAAATTAAATAAATATAATTCTATATTATCTCTCNTCAAATTGGATAAATGGCTTGAAAAATTTAAAACTATCCACAAGTTGACAAGTGTAATGTTTTTTTGTTGTAATCTACTCTTCAATACCTTATATTTAATACCCAACTCAAATGACATAAATTATCCGCTATTGGTAGTAGCGCAAAATAATATTTCAAGTGCAATTTTAGGGAGACGAAGAGCCGACTCGGCAACGGCCATGTATGCAGAACTCTCTGTATTTAATCTGGACCAATTGTTTAAACAATTTGCATACAAAGTTGTATATAAAAATATTGGAGTATTCAGTGTAGTTGCCCACGGGTTGGGTACCAGAAGTGAGGCACAGGGTCTACTTGTGGTCCCTAGAAAAAATACGACCTGCTGAATGAGACACTGGTCTTACTCCGGTCCCACATGGTTTAACCAATTACCCCCTCGTCTAAGATCAGATGCAAGCAACCACCAATTTAATATAAAAATAAAACAACACATCCTAAAACAACCACTCAATAGTGACATAGAAGACTGAAGCATATAGTCCAAAAGCTATCAAAACAAAATTATGGTTATTACAGACAGATCTTAATTTTTCACTCGTTATTGGTAATATTGTATAAGTAAAGTTTTATTTTTTGTAGATTTCAGTTATTTTTAATTTCAAGAATCCAAAGGTCAAATCCTAGTCATAACCCAAATTATTTTAGTTTTATAGTTATAATAGTCCAGGAGATAGCGTGCAAAAAAGTGTCTGACTAACATCTACTAGAATTTTGTATACAAGTCAATCTTTTAGAGCCATTTAAGAATATGTGGTCGGCTAAGTTCNTGCCACAAAAGTTCAATTTTGTGTCGATGTCCCCTGAGTCAAAAAAAAGTGGTTGTTAAAAAAAGTCTGTCTGACGTGGTCAATGTCGATTAAATTTGACGTAAACATTAATTAAATAAGATAGCTAAGATATTGATAAAAATAAATCAGCTTTTTCTCTGAAAGTCGAAACGAAATGTAAACTGCTGAAAACTTTTAAATGTGATTATTTTTAAATCAAGTAAAATTAGATAATATTTTATTTATTTTAGTCTCACCATCCACATGATCGATCGTACCGATTTTTTCCTTCAATAAAGTCATTAAAGAAAGCTAACTTCAAAACGTTCGAATTCACGTCGAATTTTGTCGTTATCTTTAATCAAGATGGTTGATTGTAACCATCAGATTATACAGGAGATAGCAATTTCTATAATTATTCCCTTTTTAGCTCCAGAAGATCTTCAAACGTTAAAATCCACCAAGATCACAACTCTTATTATACGAACTTAAATAAATAATCTATCAGTTTTATCATTATTATTATATATATATATATACCCACATTCGATACGAAACATAGAAATTATACACAGAATATATTTATATAGAATAAAAACCCCCAAAACCCTCTTTGCATGATAGATGCCTATATTGAAGCAAAGTAAAATTTTTTGCAATCTCACAGCAGATTCGAAAATTTAAAAGTTTGAAACCAAGTTGTTAGAATAAATTTGTATTTCAAAGTCTTTATGTCATATTCTAACTAAAGAGGTATTTTTTACTGTTTCACTCTGCTCACTCATTATTCATTATTATCCTTTCGTTACAGTTCTTTGCAAGATTAAATAGTTTTCTTCATTTAGGAGACACTGGAAAATTATGTAACATCTTATTTTTGCATAAACTACTTGCACAGAGAAATAAATAGAAACGTCAATTCTTTCAAGTTATTTTATTTAGTAGAATATATAACAATATATGTTTTTTTTAAATTAACAGCAACTGCATAACACTATGAAAACTATTTAACAAAAATAACAAACATTTAACAATACTAAACATATTTATTACTAAACAAATTTATACTATCTAGTAACAATTATTTAAATAGAAAAATATGTCAATATACTTTGTTTTATGATTTTGCTTTTGCAACAGTCTATTTTAATTAATTTATTCTTTTACTAAAAAGCAATCAGTGATGGTATTCATAATGGCTGCCTTTTCCTTTGTAGAAAAGTGAGAGAACTCCTTCATGTTTGTTGACAATGCTGGCATGTCCAGCGTGCTTGTGTTCAAATTGCCCATGGGCAGAGTGCTTGTGTTCGTGGTGCGCGGAACCATGATGCTTATGTTCGTGAGACCCTACTCCATGATGCTTGTGTTCATGACCTGCATGTCCAGCGTGTTTGTGCTCATGGTGACCATGTCCTGAGTGTTTGTGTTCGTGACTAGCATGTCCAGCATGTTTGTGATCGTGAGAAGCTTTTCCATGATGGCTGTGTTCGTGTTTGCCCTCTCCGACGTGGTGATGAGAATGCTCAGCTGATCCCTTATGATGGTGGGCATGTTCAGCGTGTCCAGCATGGCTGTGCTTGTGTTCAGCTGCTCCGTGGTGCTTGTGGTCGTGGTGNTTTTTTGTAGATTTCAGTTATTTTTAATTTCAAGAATCCAAAGGTCAAATCCTAGTCATAACCCAAATTATTTTAGTTTTATAGTTATAATAGTCCAGGAGATAGCGTGCAAAAAAGTGTCTGACTAACATCTACTAGAATTTTGTATACAAGTCAGCAACAAGCCTTTTAAGAATATGTGGTCGGTTAATATACAAGTTCGTCTGCGCGACATAGCTTGGCAATTGGCATTTTAAAAAAATAAAATGGTGGAGAGTGGTCATGTCCCGCCAATTATAGTGGACAGTATGATTTTCATATCCTGAGTTCAGAATTAGTTAGTAAACAAAAAATCAAGTCGATGTTATTTTCACAGTTGATAGGTTTGTTATTCAAATATTACTAAAAATCAACATGGTCGCCTGTCAAGGGACGAACTAACATCAACTTGATTGTCGGTCTACTAACTAATTCTGTACTCAGGATC
>KZ651581.1:0-13218 GCA_001010745.2 Gerris buenoi | reverse complement strand
CACACATCACCCTCGGCATAAGGGTTTTGAGAAGTATCTACAAAACCCTAAAAACTACATTAAATCTTACTTACTTTCTTTTGGTGATTGGCAGAGAGTACATTGACTAGAACTATCCTAGGCTCAGTCATTAGCTTACCTCCAAGGGATTCTCTTTGTTGTAGAGTCTTCTCGACTCCTAATTTTCTCCATTTTTGGTGATTGGCAGAGAGTACACTGACTAGATCTATCCTAGGCTCAGTCATTGGTTTCCCTCCAAGGGATTCTCTTTGTTGCAGAGTCTTCCAGACTCAACATTTTCTTCTCTATTGGCAACTGACAGAGAGTTCATTGACTAGATCTATCCTAGGCTCAGTCATTAGCTTCTTTCCAAAGGATTATCTTTGTTGCAGAGTCTTCTCGACTCCACATTTTCTTCCCTTGTGGTGTCTGGCAGAGAGTACACTGACTAGATCTATCCTAGGCTCAGTCATTAGCTTCCCTCCAAGGGATTGATTCTCTTTGTTGCAGAGTCTTCTCGACTCCACATTTTCTTCCCTTGTGGTGTCTGGCAGAGAGTACACTGACTAGATCTATCCTAGGCTCAGTCATTAGCTTCCCTCCAAGGGATTGATTCTCTTTGTTGCAGAGCCTTCTCGACTCCACATTTTCTTCTCATTTCACCCTCTTCTATTACTGGATTGCTTCTGGACACAATTTTAAGATATCTGCAATTTTAAGATCTAGCTAAGAATTCTAATTAGATAAACAAAGTTAGATCTATTCTAGGCTAAATCATTAGCTAAGATGGTTAGATCTAGTAGTAGGAGTTACCTAATACTTCCTATTAGACGGGTAGGACGAACCACTTGTTTCAACCTAGCAATCAGGCCTAATAGTAGACCCATTTTACTTGCCTCATAGTGGAGAGTTCCAGCTACTTCACACATCATACATTTGTACATTGTACCACCGAAGCGAGTATGATGTAGTCATTAGTAANTTTTCCGGTAGAATCCGTGTCACGATGGGTTTGAAGTCCAGCATTTCACTTCCACTACTGAAAGCATCTTCAGGGTTGTGGTGCATTGTGATGTTGACTCGAAGCAAACTCAAGATATACTGCTTCGAGTTTGCGAGTTACTTCGTTTGCTTTGATTCAACATCATGATGTACCCTGAAGATGCTTCCAGTAGTGGAAGCGAAAAATCGGACTTCAAACCCTTTGTGGGACTGTTTATTACAAGTCTACCCGTGGAACCCTAAACACCAAGTTAAAATTTTAACTTTTCTTCTATTTTAAGATGTAATTAAATTATCTTAAATTGCTCCTATCACAAATTCTCCTATGATTATCGAGTTAAGGAAATAAATAAGACCCCAAGTAAAAATTTAAAGGCATCTGGATCTGGTTAGAATAGAATCTAATAATTGGACACATACAAATATCCATCAATACAAGAAGCTTATCTAATGAATTCCTTAGTTCCAATGATTTTATTAGTGCTTATAAGTGTTAAAAAAAAAGCTCATATGCTTATACAAAACAGCTATCAGATATTTAGTTACATACTATCCTTATGTTTGTTAGACCCTAAAATTTTTTGATGAAAAAAAAATAAAAAAATAAAAATGATTTGAGATAATACCGTAATTCTTATTTGAACACATTTTAATTATTTTTATTTTCATTTTTATAAAAATATAGTTAACATTAATATACATACAATATTTGTTTTTCTTCTTCTTACACTACACATTTAAATGCCTTCATATATAAATAATTCTCTCATTTATCTTTTAAAAAAATATAGACGCATTGAACACATTCGCAAATCTTTCTTAAAAAAAAGAACAAGAAATAAAAATAATAATAAAGAAATAAAAATAGTAACTAAAAACTATTCGGCAAAATTTATTTTGTTAAATATTAAATATTTCACCAAAATCAAAATATAGTTTTTAAATTATTTATTTTATTAAAAATAAATTTTTCCATAGTATATTATTTTTAACTTTTTTTCCCAATCTATTTATCGTTACAGAGACCTTTGACAATTTTTTTGAATGAACTATTTTATTTTTGTTTTGCTTTTTAGATGATTTATTTTCAACTTTTCATACCTGTATCTAAAAAAGAAATATATTTGTATTCAGATTTTTTTTTTTTTGTTAATTCAGTAAATTGTATTTGGTTTTTTTTCTTAATATTTTTTATTTTGTTAGGTGTAAAATACCGAAACTTTATTTGTATGCTCCAACTAATAAAACCTGTGCGATACGACCCTTAATATGTATTTTTTTTTTAAATTGGAATTAAAAATATTGATTTTTTATTTAAATTTAATATAATCTATATTATTATATTTTTTTTAATAGCAGTCTAATCGGCATCATTAGGATTTNGGCTCAGTCATTAGCTTACCTCCAAGGGATTCTCTTTGTTGTAGAGTCTTCTCGACTCCAAATTTTCTCCATTTTTGGTGATTGGCAGAGAGTACACTGACTAGATCTATCCTAGGCTCAGTCATTGGTTTCCCTCCAAGGGATTCTCTTTGTTGCAGAGTCTTCCAGACTCAACATTTTCTTCTCTATTGGCAACTGACAGAGAGTTCATTGACTAGATCTATCCTAGGCTCAGTCATTAGCTTCTTTCCAAAGGATTATCTTTGTTGCAGAGTCTTCTCGACTCCACATTTTCTTCCCTTGTGGTGTCTGGCAGAGAGTACACTGACTAGATCTATCCTAGGCTCAGTCATTAGCTTCCCTCCAAGGGATTGATTCTCTTTGTTGCAGAGCCTTCTCGACTCCACATTTTCTTCTCATTTCACCCTCTTCTATTACTGGATTGCTTCTGGACACAATTTTATGATATCTGCAATTTTAAGATCTAGCTAAGAATTCTAATTAGATAAACAAAGTTAGATCTATTCTAGGCTAAATCATTAGCTAAGATGGTTAGACCTAGTAGTAGGAGTTACCTAATACTTCCTATTAGACGGGTAGGACGAACCACTTGTTTCAACCTAGCAATCAGGCCTAATAGTAGACCCATTTTACTTGCCTCATAGTGGAGAGTTCCAGCTACTTCACACATCATACATTTGTACATTGTACCACCGAAGCGAGTATGATGTAGTCATTAGTAAGCTACATGAGTGTGCGTCAAAGTGTGGGGGAAAAGAACCCCTCATGGGGGGCCCTGCCCTACTCCGACTTCAAACCATAGATACAAATCACATCTCATGACATGGATCGAACCCACAACAAAGCGTGGGGGAAGAGAACCCCTGAGGGAGTGTCCCTTGACCTGCTCCATCCGCGATTCATAAATGCAATTCAGAGTATCATGGCCTGGAATCGAACCCACAACCTCGAGTTGCCTTAACTCAGTGATGGCTGTGCAGCGTCTTGAGCACCTTGGCCATGCTGGCTTCCTCGGTGGTTAGATCTAAGTCAGATTAGTTTCAATTCCTGCACTCACTGTCTCTCTTATAATTTTATTTCTCTTACTGATACTTGATACAGTAAATATAAACCTGATACTGTAAATGAGCTTAGGTAGGTAGCTTTAAGTAATTAAGATACTTTTAGGGGAGATAATTTATTATTCTTAATCGAGTGACTCCACTGCTAGCTCATACTACTAGATTGTTGTTTTATCCACTCCATATGCCGAAGCTAATTTATAAGTTAATATAGAATACCTTACTCTTGGTCCTAAAATACATCTTACTTACTTAGCTGAAGAAAAGGTATGGTAAATACTATTTTTAGACAATAATCAATTACAAAATGATGTTTATCATTCTACAAAGTTAACTCTAAACAATACGAAGTAGGTTTAACAAGTACCCATATTATTATCCAGGATTAATAAGCTATAGAAGTTATTACATCCGTTAAAATATTTAACCTTAAATCATTTAAATATCATATATAATATATTTATCTACTAAAATTTAAACTTTTTAAAAAGATTTAACAATTTAATTGACAATGAACTAACATACATTTAAGTCAAGAACATGTGTTCTTAACACAGGAGTCATTTATTAGAAGTAACATGCATTTCATTTACCTTTTACATTTAGCGATTAATACATTTTAAACAATTCTTATTTTTAAAAAAACAGTAATTATTATAAAATGTAATTTAAATCCAAAAAAAACAAGCTATTTACATAATACGAGAGATAAAACCAGCTATTAAGAAATAACAATTTATTTTAACTTAAATGTAGCATTTTTAATAAGAAGTGCAGAAGTATACAACTTTTTTTTTTTCTTTTCTTTTGTTAAATGCTTAATCTGATTTAAGATTATTATTAAAAAGATAATTAATAAAGTATCACAGACCTGATAATATGATTATGAATTTTATTTTTTCTTATAATTATTCATAATAATATTGGTTAATTATATTTTTTTTTAAATTTTAAAAAGCACTGAAAACTACTTTCTTCTACAACATTAATAATGAACTATATGTGACATCTATAATATTTAGATTAAAAAATATAAAAAAAAGTGAAGAAGTGTCAATTAATAACAATTAATTGTTGATTTTTAAACATTTTTGATCCTAGGTGGGATATATTTTTATACGTATTTTTTCCTTTTCCTTTATTTTTAAATCCAACTTTCTTTTATCTCGATGGCTGTGTCTCATTTTAAAACACTTTAAGACACAATATTTTGTTGCATCAACACACCAAATTATACAGGTAAGATATCAATTTTAGTGGCATTAACATTTCGATGCTTTATGGACATCAAAACTACTCAATATTAAGTGTTTTTCTCACTGTAAACCATCCTAAAGGTAGCATTCCAATTTTAAGCATACCTAATCGTAGTCATCATCGTTATCAAAATCATCATCGAAATTAACCATCCATGCAAAATAATGTATTTATCACTGCATGTTGGATGTTGGAGACTAACATCATATAGACTACTAATTCACAGCAAAATTACCTCTATAAATGCTCTTCTATTCCTAAAATAATTGAAGATTAGTTATTACCTTTTGTAGAATGGCCATTATTTTGTTTTATAAGTCAAAGTAGGTTATGTTATTATTGTTATTATGTAGGTTTTGTTATTGTTATAGGCCTATGTTCAATACACCATAGAAGCTCCATTTTAACTTTTAGACTTACCTAAACGTAGATTAGGTATTACTTTTTGTAGAATGGCCATTATTTTGTTTTATAAGTCAAAGTAGGTATACCTATGTTCAATACACCATAGAAGCTTCATTCTAACTTTTAGACTTACCTAAACGTAGATTAGGTATTACTTTTTGTAGAATGGCCATTATTTTGTTTTATAAGTCAAAGTAGGTATACCTATGTTCAATACACCATAGAAGCTTCATTCTAACTTTTAGACTTACCTAAACGTAGATTAGGTATTACTTTTTGTAGAATGGCCATTATTTTGTTTTATAAGTCAAAGAAGGTATACCTATGTTCAATACACCATAGAAGCTTCATTCTAACTTTTAGACTTACCTAAACGTAGATTAGGTATTACTTTTTGTCAAATAAACCTTTTAGATTCTTTTAAAGAACTACAACTTTTTAATTTTGAGTTTTTCTCAAATTGTAAAATGCAGTAATAGTTTTATTGCAACTATTAGCTACGCCTAATTGTACTGATAAGGTAGCACTGTTCAATGTTTAATTTTCAAAACGTTCACAAAGTGTGTTATATTCTTTCATTCACAAACATTTTTGATCCTAGGTGGGATATATTTTTATACGTATTTTTTCCTTTTCCTTTATTTTTAAATCCAACTTTCTTTTATCTCGATGGCTTTGTCTCATTTTAAAACACTTTAAGACACAATATTTTGTTGCATCAACACACCAAATTATACAGGTAAGATATCAATTTTAGTGGCATTAACATTTCGATGCTTTATGGACATCAAAACTACTCAATATTAAGTGTTTTTCTCACTGTAAACCATCCTAAAGGTAGCATTCCAATTTTAAGCATACCTAATCGTAGTCATCATCGTTATCAAAATCATCATCGAAATTAACCATCCATGCAAAATAATGTATTTATCACTGCATGTTGGATGTTGGAGACTAACATCATATAGACTACTAATTCACAGCAAAATTACCTCTATAAATGCTCTTCTATTCCTAAAATAATTGAAGATTAGTTATTACCTTTTGTAGAATGGCCATTATTTTGTTTTATAAGTCAAAGTAGGTTATGTTATTATTGTTATTATGTAGGTTTTGTTATTGTTATAGGCCTATGTTCAATACACCATAGAAGCTCCATTTTAACTTTTAGACTTACCTAAACGTAGATTAGGTATTACTTTTTGTAGAATGGCCATTATTTTGTTTTATAAGTCAAAGTAGGTATACCTATGTTCAATACACCATAGAAGCTTCATTCTAACTTTTAGACTTACCTAAACGTAGATTAGGTATTACTTTTTGTAGAATGGCCATTATTTTGTTTTATAAGTCAAAGTAGGTATACCTATGTTCAATACACCATAGAAGCTTCATTCTAACTTTTAGACTTACCTAAACGTAGATTAGGTATTACTTTTTGTAGAATGGCCATTATTTTGTTTTATAAGTCAAAGAAGGTATACCTATGTTCAATACACCATAGAAGCTTCATTCTAACTTTTAGACTTACCTAAACGTAGATTAGGTATTACTTTTTGTAGAATGGCCATTATTTTGTTTTATAAGTCAAAGAAGGTATACCTATGTTCAATACACCATAGAAGCTTCATTCTAACTTTTAGACTTACCTAAACGTAGATTAGGTATTACTTTTTGTAGAATGGCCATTATTTTGTTTTATAAGTCAAAGAAGGTATACCTATGTTCAATACACCATAGAAGCTTCATTCTAACTTTTAGACTTACCTAAACGTAGATTAGGTATTACTTTTTGTAGAATGGCCATTATTTTGTTTTATAAGTCAAAGAAGGTATACCTATGTTCAATACACCATAGAAGCTTCATTCTAACTTTTAGACTTACCTAAACGTAGATTAGGTATTACTTTTTGTAGAATGGCCATTATTTTGTTTTATAAGTCAAAGAAGGTATACCTATGTTCAATACACCATAGAAGCTTCATTCTAACTTTTAGACTTACCTAAACGTAGATTAGGTATTACTTTTTGTAGAATGGCCATTATTTTGTTTTATAAGTCAAAGAAGGTATACCTATGTTCAATACACCATAGAAGCTTCATTCTAACTTTTAGACTTACCTAAACGTAGATTAGGTATTACTTTTTGTAGAATGGCCATTATTTTGTTTTATAAGTCAAAGAAGGTATACCTATGTTCAATACACCATAGAAGCTTCATTCTAACTTTTAGACTTACCTAAACGTAGATTAGGTATTACTTTTTGTAGAATGGCCATTATTTTGTTTTATAAGTCAAAGAAGGTATACCTATGTTCAATACACCATAGAAGCTTCATTCTAACTTTTAGACTTACCTAAACGTAGATTAGGTANGATATTGCACTGAACATGAATATAGAAAATATAATTTTTATTTAAACAATACTACTTCTTTTAAATTTGTGAAACTGTAAAAACTAAACACAATTCTTTTTTAACTGGAATGATTAGTAAGCTTAGAGAAAAATTATGTCGATATTATTTACCTTTTTTTTTACATTTGTGATATATTGATTAATCTAATGAGGTAAATCTATCCTAGTATTTAATCTAATCTATCTCAAATGCAAAAAAAAGATATAATATATTTAACGCTTCTTTAGTTTAAAATGATGTATTGTAGTTTCAATTTATTTCACTTCATTATCATTACTATTTAAACAATCAATCCAGCCCTCTTTTTTGTTATATTTGTTAAATCAACATTTTTGTTAAATCTACCGTATGTCATGTTATCACTTAAAAAGCAACACCGTTTTGCTCAATTTGTTAAATCAACACGTTTTGCTCAATTTGTTAAATCAACATGTTTTGCTCAATTTGTTAAATCAACACGCTTTGCTCAATTTGTTAAATCAACATGTTTTGCTCAATTTGTTAAATCAACACGCTTTGCTCAATTTGTTAAATCAACATGTTTTGCTCAATTTGTTAAATCAACACGCTTTGCTCAATTTGTTAAATCAACATGTTTTGCTCAATTTGTTAAATCAACACGCTTTGCTCAATTTGTTAAATCAACATGTTTTGCTCAATTTGTTAAATCAACACGCTTTGCTCAATTTGTTAAATCAACATGTTTTGCTCAATTTGTTAAATCAACACGCTTTGCTCAATTTGTTAAATCAACATGTTTTGCTCAATTTGTTAAATCAACACGCTTTGCTCAATTTGTTAAATCAACATGTTTTGCTCAATTTGTTAAATCAACACGCTTTGCTCAATTTGTTAAATCAACATGTTTTGCTCAATTTGTTAAATCAACACGCTTTGCTCAATTTGTTAAATCAACATGTTTTGCTCAATTTGTTAAATCAACACGCTTTGCTCAATTTGTTAAATCAACATGTTTTGCTCAATTTGTTAAATCAACACGCTTTGCTCAATTTGTTAAATCAACATGTTTTGCTCAATTTGTTAAATCAACACGCTTTGCTCAATTTGTTAAATCAACATGTTTTGCTCAATTTGTTAAATCAACACGCTTTGCTCAATTTGTTAAATCAACATGTTTTGCTCAATTTGTTAAATCAACACGCTTTGCTCAATTTGTTAAATCAACATGTTTTGCTCAATTTGTTAAATCAACACGCTTTGCTCAATTTGTTAAATCAACATGTTTTGCTCAATTTGTTAAATCAACACGCTTTGCTCAATTTGTTAAATCAACATGTTTTGCTCAATTTGTTAAATCAACACGCTTTGCTCAATTTGTTAAATCAACATGTTTTGCTCAATTTGTTAAATCAACACGCTTTGCTCAATTTGTTAAATCAACATGTTTTGCTCAATTTGTTAAATCAACACGCTTTGCTCAATTTGTTAAATCAACATGTTTTGCTCAATTTGTTAAATCAACACGCTTTGCTCAATTTGTTAAATCAACATGTTTTGCTCAATTTGTTAAATCAACACGCTTTGCTCAATTTGTTAAATCAACATGTTTTGCTCAATTTGTTAAATCAACACGCTTTGCTCAATTTGTTAAATCAACATGTTTTGCTCAATTTGTTAAATCAACACGCTTTGCTCAATTTGTTAAATCAACATGTTTTGCTCAATTTGTTAAATCAACACGCTTTGCTCAATTTGTTAAATCAACATGTTTTGCTCAATTTGTTAAATCAACACGCTTTGCTCAATTTGTTAAATCAACATGTTTTGCTCAATTTGTTAAATCAACACGCTTTGCTCAATTTGTTAAATCAACATGTTTTGCTCAATTTGTTAAATCAACACGCTTTGCTCAATTTGTTAAATCAACATGTTTTGCTCAATTTGTTAAATCAACACGCTTTGCTCAATTTGTTAAATCAACATGTTTTGCTCAATTTGTTAAATCAACACGCTTTGCTCAATTTGTTAAATCAACATGTTTTGCTCAATTTGTTAAATCAACACGCTTTGCTCAATTTGTTAAATCAACATGTTTTGCTCAATTTGTTAAATCAACACGCTTTGCTCAATTTGTTAAATCAACATGTTTTGCTCAATTTGTTAAATCAACACGCTTTGCTCAATTTGTTAAATCAACATGTTTTGCTCAATTTGTTAAATCAACACGCTTTGCTCAATTTGTTAAATCAACATGTTTTGCTCAATTTGTTAAATCAACACGCTTTGCTCAATTTGTTAAATCAACATGTTTTGCTCAATTTGTTAAATCAACACGCTTTGCTCAATTTGTTAAATCAACATGTTTTGCTCAATTTGTTAAATCAACACGCTTTGCTCAATTTGTTAAATCAACATGTTTTGCTCAATTTGTTAAATCAACACGCTTTGCTCAATTTGTTAAATCAACATGTTTTGCTCAATTTGTTAAATCAACACGCTTTGCTCAATTTGTTAAATCAACATGTTTTGCTCAATTTGTTAAATCAACACGCTTTGCTCAATTTGTTAAATCAACATGTTTTGCTCAATTTGTTAAATCAACACGCTTTGCTCAATTTGTTAAATCAACATGTTTTGCTCAATTTGTTAAATCAACACGCTTTGCTCAATTTGTTAAATCAACATGTTTTGCTCAATTTGTTAAATCAACACGCTTTGCTCAATTTGTTAAATCAACATGTTTTGCTCAATTTGTTAAATCAACACGCTTTGCTCAATTTGTTAAATCAACATGTTTTGCTCAATTTGTTAAATCAACACGCTTTGCTCAATTTGTTAAATCAACATGTTTTGCTCAATTTGTTAAATCAACACGCTTTGCTCAATTTGTTAAATCAACATGTTTTGCTCAATTTGTTAAATCAACACGCTTTGCTCAATTTGTTAAATCAACATGTTTTGCTCAATTTGTTAAATCAACACGCTTTGCTCAATTTGTTAAATCAACATGTTTTGCTCAATTTGTTAAATCAACACGCTTTGCTCAATTTGTTAAATCAACATGTTTTGCTCAATTTGTTAAATCAACACGCTTTGCTCAATTTGTTAAATCAACATGTTTTGCTCAATTTGTTAAATCAACACGCTTTGCTCAATTTGTTAAATCAACATGTTTTGCTCAATTTGTTAAATCAACACGCTTTGCTCAATTTGTTAAATCAACATGTTTTGCTCAATTTGTTAAATCAACACGCTTTGCTCAATTTGTTAAATCAACATGTTTTGCTCAATTTGTTAAATCAACACGCTTTGCTCAATTTGTTAAATCAACATGTTTTGCTCAATTTGTTAAATCAACACGCTTTGCTCAATTTGTTAAATCAACATGTTTTGCTCAATTTGTTAAATCAACACGCTTTGCTCAATTTGTTAAATCAACATGTTTTGCTCAATTTGTTAAATCAACACGCTTTGCTCAATTTGTTAAATCAACATGTTTTGCTCAATTTGTTAAATCAACACGCTTTGCTCAATTTGTTAAATCAACATGTTTTGCTCAATTTGTTAAATCAACACGCTTTGCTCAATTTGTTAAATCAACATGTTTTGCTCAATTTGTTAAATCAACACGCTTTGCTCAATTTGTTAAATCAACATGTTTTGCTCAATTTGTTAAATCAACACGCTTTGCTCAATTTGTTAAATCAACATGTTTTGCTCAATTTGTTAAATCAACACGCTTTGCTCAATTTGTTAAATCAACATGTTTTGCTCAATTTGTTAAATCAACACGCTTTGCTCAATTTGTTAAATCAACATGTTTTGCTCAATTTGTTAAATCAACACGCTTTGCTCAATTTGTTAAATCAACATGTTTTGCTCAATTTGTTAAATCAACACGCTTTGCTCAATTTGTTAAATCAACATGTTTTGCTCAATTTGTTAAATCAACACGCTTTGCTCAATTTGTTAAATCAACATGTTTTGCTCAATTTGTTAAATCAACACGCTTTGCTCAATTTGTTAAATCAACATGTTTTGCTCAATTTGTTAAATCAACACGCTTTGCTCAATTTGTTAAATCAACATGTTTTGCTCAATTTGTTAAATCAACACGCTTTGCTCAATTTGTTAAATCAACATGTTTTGCTCAATTTGTTAAATCAACACGCTTTGCTCAATTTGTTAAATCAACATGTTTTGCTCAATTTGTTAAATCAACACGCTTTGCTCAATTTGTTAAATCAACATGTTTTGCTCAATTTGTTAAATCAACACGCTTTGCTCAATTTGTTAAATCAACATGTTTTGCTCAATTTGTTAAATCAACACGCTTTGCTCAATTTGTTAAATCAACATGTTTTGCTCAATTTGTTAAATCAACACGCTTTGCTCAATTTGTTAAATCAACATGTTTTGCTCAATTTGTTAAATCAACACGCTTTGCTCAATTTGTTAAATCAACATGTTTTGCTCAATTTGTTAAATCAACACGCTTTGCTCAATTTGTTAAATCAACATGTTTTGCTCAATTTGTTAAATCAACACGCTTTGCTCAATTTGTTAAATCAACATGTTTTGCTCAATTTGTTAAATCAACACGCTTTGCTCAATTTGTTAAATCAACATGTTTTGCTCAATTTGTTAAATCAACACGCTTTGCTCAATTTGTTAAATCAACATGTTTTGCTCAATTTGTTAAATCAACACGCTTTGCTCAATTTGTTAAATCAACATGTTTTGCTCAATTTGTTAAATCAACACGCTTTGCTCAATTTGTTAAATCAACATGTTTTGCTCAATTTGTTAAATCAACACGCTTTGCTCAATTTGTTAAATCAACATGTTTTGCTCAATTTGTTAAATCAACACGCTTTGCTCAATTTGTTAAATCAACATGTTTTGCTCAATTTGTTAAATCAACACGCTTTGCTCAATTTGTTAAATCAACATGTTTTGCTCAATTTGTTAAATCAACACGCTTTGCTCAATTTGTTAAATCAACATGTTTTGCTCAATTTGTTAAATCAACACGCTTTGCTCAATTTGTTAAATCAACATGTTTTGCTCAATTTGTTAAATCAACACGCTTTGCTCAATTTGTTAAATCAACATGTTTTGCTCAATTTGTTAAATCAACACGCTTTGCTCAATTTGTTAAATCAACATGTTTTGCTCAATTTGTTAAATCAACACGCTTTGCTCAATTTGTTAAATCAACATGTTTTGCTCAATTTGTTAAATCAACACGCTTTGCTCAATTTGTTAAATCAACATGTTTTGCTCAANAGGTTGAAGGGTCCAATTTAGGGCCCCTCGTACTATTAACTCATCACACCAAGGACCAAGATTCAAACACTCACATAACTGGTGAAGGTTGAAATCCAAAAGAGAAAAAAACTCAATAATAAAAAATAAGATGTTCTCCAAAACAGTAATTTACTGTAAGGACAAAATACTTGTATCTCGTTTAACACTAAGGAGTAAGGTTCAAACACTCACATAACTGGTGAAGGTCGAAGGGTCCAATTTAGGGCCCCTCGTACTATTAACTCATCACACTAACGACCAAGATTCAAACACTCACATAACTGGTGAAGGTTGAAGGGTTCAATTTAGGGCTCCTCATACTATTAACTCGTCACACCAAGGACCAAGATTCAAACACTCACATAACTGGTGAAGGTTGAAGGGTCCAATTTAGGGCCCC
>KZ651580.1:401159-415733 GCA_001010745.2 Gerris buenoi | reverse complement strand
TTTTTATATATATATATATATGTGTGTGTGTGTGTGTGTGTATTTTCTTTCTTTGTCAGTCTACTCTAGCTATATTTAATAATAAACTGAAATTTTTTTAAAACATTTTATCTGGGGGCAACTCACGGCAATTTGGACCCCCCTTCATTATCCTTTTGAAGATACTTAGATATATAAAATTTAATTTAATTTAAAGTTCATGACAAACTGAACCGGAAATAAAAATTTCACACCTCTACCCATAGTAGTTCATAAGATATATGAGCCCAAAGTTTTGTTATTTCGTCACTCACTCACCATAATTCTAAGGCACTTCTAACAATCCTATAAACTTGAAATTTTGTATATAGGTATGGTTGGAGACCAACAGTTGTTATTTGTATTTTACCTTATTATTTATATTTTATTGTTTTCTGTTAAAATGACAATATTTAGCACACTTTTTGTTCTTCAAACAGACAGATCATTTTCTACATTTAAACTCACTTTCTTCTCTAAAATTACGTTCACTTAATATATATTTGTTTGTAAATAACTTAAGAAGATTTGCCGGGATAACCTTCGGAAAGGCATCACTCTTCATTGGAATTCGAACACATAAGTTTTTATGTAAGACTTTTCTTACGTAATACGTAACGTAAGATAAGAAATCCTTATCATATGTTCTCCCGACAGGCCGGCAATCGAATTTAGGCAGCTGCAGCATTCACCTCGCTTCACGTAATAGNATCGGATCGAACCGGCACGGCGCGGTTACACGATTGGCGAAATCGGAGCTTCTTAAATAATCACGGCCACGGAGAGAAAGCAGATTTTAGGTAACTTGTGAAGAAAGAGGAACTACGAGGGCCCGGGCCCGATGTGTTCCTCAGAGAGGGAGAGAAGAGAAAAAGGGTAGATAGAAAGGAGGCAGTGGTGAGGAGCGGCAAGGGAGGGGAGATGACACTTAAAAGCGCGGAGAAAGGATCCAGGTATAGGAAAATTGCGGGAAAGAAGAAGGGAGATGGCGGGAAGTTTAAACTAAAGCTTCAATACTTAACAACTTTGTTACGTAATACGTAAGACAAGATAAGGGATCCGTATGATGCGCTCATAAGACACTCGGGATGAGGATCTGGACGCAGACACATGGTTTCGAGATAAAAGCGACGGACACGTGAACGTGTCAACCTTCAATTCATGTTTTAGTAACTTTTTAATTAACTTAGTATCAGGGCCCTCAGCATCATCTTTATTTAATTCTCATCGCATCTTCTCATCTCATTGAGTCCGGATAGAATACGTCGGACTAGCAGCTCGCAGCCTAGGTCGCAGCATTAGTATGCAGACACGTCACCACGGCTAAGTCCATTTTTATTTATCTAAAATGTATGTATTTAATTTAACTTCGGTGTGAATGTGTGGGTGAATGATTGTTTTTGGTGTAAAACAATTTTGTCTTAATTTAACTTAACTTAACTTGTATGAATGCGTGTGTGAATGAAGCTTCACTTATATTAAAATTTTTTCTATGATCTATTGTCTGTATTTGGTTTCGGAACAAATGCAGACAATATATCTATTTTAACTTCAAATTCATTTAAATTTTGTAAAACAACTGCTATACACATTATGGCGTGAGCCACATGTAACTTTTATTCTTTTATATTATAATGCTTGTTCGTAGTTATTTATTTTCCTTTTTAAGGTGGTCCTTTGGGTATTATTTAATTACAATAATTTTTTACAGTATTTTTGGAAATCAAAATCTTAGAACCTCATATAAGGTGTGATCCCTATAAGCCTACAAAATGGTCTGCTTTGGGTCGGATTTACAGTTTTCTTAATTTAATTACCCTTATTGCTATTTTCTGATTATCAATTTTGTTAATTTCATTTTATAATTCAATGTATAATTCTTTTTCGTTATTTCATTTCCTTCAATTACGAACTTTTGATTACGTGTCCTATGCTATAGGTCGGTTTTTGAACTTCGTACCTTGTTATTTAGGTGATCTGTTTCTCACTAATTAGGATTTGTTTTAGATAATTTCTTTATAATACATTTCTTTGGAATTCTTATTAGATTCACCTGGACATTTAATTTAATCGTTATTCATTCTTTACCTATTTTTTTTTTTTTTCCCCCGAAAATTTACCAGCAAAAAAATGTTAAGAGACAGCATTTTTTTTTCTAATTTGCCATTTAAAATAATTTGAACTTTGGTAGGAAACATGCGTTTAATTGATTATTTTCTTTCTGGTCATTTAGGCACTTGATATATTTTACCTTTTTTGTTTGGGCCGTTAAGCTAATTCAAGCTAAATTTTAAGCTACATTTTGATTAATGATTTTTTTTTCTATATCAAGTGTCCTTTGGTTTTCTGTATACTGGTTTTCATCTCTCATCGTCTGCCTAGGCTTGAGGTTGTCTCTAAGATATCCTCAAATATCAAATTTATTTTATTTTTTTTTTTTTTTGGTTCTCTTGCAAGGGTTGACTTGTTTCTTTAGTGCCTCGCAATCTTTGTACAATTACTTGTACGTATAATTAAATTTAAATTTATTTTGGTTCTCAGACAAGCTACAACTTGTCCTTTAGTGTGTTTACACTTTTTGTACACCTGTATGTACTTATTACTTAAGTTTAACTTTATTTTTTGGTTCTCAGACAAGCTTCAACTTGTCCTTTAGTGTTTTTACACTTCACTACTCAAAAACTACTACATTTATCAAGTTGAAATTCAGTGGCGGCGCTAGCCATTGCGGGGCTATGTGCGAACTGATATTGCGGGGCCCTAAACCGGGGGGGGGGGTTTACACTCTTTGACCTAATAAAATATGAACACTGACCCACTTAGTTTAAAGTAAAATTTTAAATAAAGGTAAAATAAATAAATACAGTATAAACTATAAACAATAAAAATGTTTAATTACATTCTAATACATTGATTTATTTTTTTGATGAATAGTCAATAGTGTACACTAATATTTTATTAAGCTATCATTTCCAAGAATCAGTGATGAATAGGAATTGGGAATGGGCAGGCCATATTGCCAGAACCACAAATAACAGGTGGACAGAACAAATTATATAGTGGAACTCGAGAGAAGAAAAAAGTGAGGTAGGCCCAGGCAGGAGTGAGATAGAGAGATAGAGATGAGAAGAGTAAATGGAGGGGTGAACTGGCAGAGAGTAGCCATGGAGATAATGGATATTTTTATTATTATTATTTCCAAGTGGAGAACATTGCCTAAAAACAAAAATTACTGCTACTATATTACAAACGTATGTACACAACTTTGAATATTATATGAAGTATAGTGTAAGATAGTGTAAGATAGATAGTATAGTGTAAGATAAGGTATAGTATAAGATAAATAATTGTATTGAACTCTTTAAGGAGCCCGTCCTCTTCAAAAATTAACCCTGCGACTCTTTTTTTTTCCAAAATCTGCTATTAATTCACTATAATCTAAAGTGGATGCCAGTTCATTTTCTATTGACAGTAGAGCAAGTGCCGATAGCCTATCTTCGGTCATAGTGTTCCTAAGGTATGTTTTTATTATTTTAAGTTTTGAAAAGCTTCGTTCAGCAGCAGCGACGGTTACAGGAACAGTAGCAATAATTCTGAGTGCTATACTTATATTTGGGTAAATGTCACAAAGATTGTTTTCCATGATATATTGCAACGCCGTTGATATCTCACTATTAGCTTTGTTCTTGTGTTTGTCGGGCTCTATGTATTCCTGAAAAACACGAGAAAATATCTTAAGCTCTTCAAAGAGCTCCACACATTCGATACCACTTTTTTCTCCGTTGGTTAGTGTCAACTGGAGATCTTAACTTACCTTTTTAATTAAATCCTTCTGCAGAAAATTAGTCCAAATAAATTATGCACTTATAAAATAATAATGTTCAGTTTGATGCAATAAAAAATAAATTAAAAAAATGAGAACTTTTTAGAAAGGGGAGTTAAAATTGGCAATAAAAGTATAAGGGCACAGCACTCTGTAAGAGGACGAGACCTATAACAGAACTGAGCTTGTTATTTTATTTTGATTTGATCAGGAGATAAAAATTCAAAAATTAAGGGAAGGGTAGAAAAGATAACAACTAATGTAAAGGGAGGGGAAATTGCCAAGACAAGAAAAGAGTGTTAGAATAAATAAATAAGGTATGAATTACGATAAGGGAAAAGAAGTTAGGGCTTAAGAGAGAAAGAGAAATACATATATGTAAATCAAAGACAGCCGATATTAGTTTCAAGAAAAATAACTAAAGACACCGTGTAAAACCAAGAACCAACCCGAAATGTGATAAGGATAAGCTTTTTTTTCTTTTTTTTATAGTTATTAAATTAAAACGACTCGTGACAAGGGGTTTCATACTAAGGTTCCATCTAAAAGATAACGTCTTACTAACCTACACATTACTATCGATTTGCAACAATGGATTTTGTTTTTCAATTTATAAATAAAATTAGGGCCTATGTTTAAAGCGGGGCCTATGTTCAAAGCGGGGCCTGGGGGCAAGTCACAAAAGAATTATAACTTATAACTACTGGTTATGTATAATATGTGTTCCATTTCAATCACTCTTGGGTTTACGTGATAATGATAATATAAAAAAAAAACAACGTAAAAATAACGAAAGAATAAAAAGTGATAAATACTGTCTATTTTATAATTATTATCTTGATTTTTTTGTATTAATAAACATTTGTATGTCTGTGTAATTATTATTATGAATAGTCATAGCATAGTGGACGTGGACACGTTCTTGAGACTAACATAGACAAAAGAGGATTGACTGTAGTAGAGTGTAGAGTGTAGAAAGTACAGGGGGTGGGGGAGGCCCTATCTCACCCAACTCTACCCGCGGATGCGACGGTACTGCTCCGGCGCGCGGGGTCCCGTGCGGCGCGGGGCCTCGTGCGACGCACGGCTTGCACAGGCCTAGCGCCGCCACTGTTGAAATTTTACAGGCCTGTTTCAATTGTTCTTCAAGCGGCGTTTAGACGATCAACTTGGTTGTCAACCTTGTTGTCAATATGCCATGTTGAAGTCAATGTTTATCGTCTGTGGATGTGGATAGGTTGAAGGTTGAAATTTGATGTTGGTCCACAGGTTGGAGTAAAATAAAAAAATAAAAAATCATGTGGGACGAGCCTCTTCTTAATATAATTCACGATAATAACGAGGTATAACAATTCTTCACTTATTTTAAGCCCTAAAACCTCACCCCAAAAACTTAAAGAAACTGTAGATTATGTAGATAACTTCGTAAAAAGTAATGTCTGTGTTAAATGTTGTCAACTTGAACATTTGTCAACATAGTTGTCAACCAAGTTGATCGTCTAAACGCCGCGCCGCTTTAGACGATGTACGTGAAGTTTTATTAAAAATAGTTTCGTTAGAAAGTATGATATCGGTAAAAACGTTGTTTTTTCTACTTAAAACGTTTAGATCCGCTTAAATAATTTTAACGATCTTTATTAATTCATTGCGATGTCGCTTTTGGTTTTACTAAAAAATAAAATTTGTAAAAAAATATTTATCTCGTCAAATAGGTGATGATACAATTTTTTCCTGTCTTAAAATTACAATTTTACATTTGGAACTCACGTTTACCCGAGCGTTGCGCGCGAACTCTTGTACGGATCACGCTGTCCAACGAACTTAGCCTGAGCATTAGGGGACCTGGGTAACTCGGAGGCTAGAGCGCTTGCCTTGCGATAAGACAAGTTAAGCAGCATCGAGCCGGGTTGACTAGGTGACCGCAGCTCTGGGTTCGATTCCCGGACCGCAACCCCCCCTCAATGTCCACCCAGCATTGTTCAAACAAATGGGAAGCTCCACGTAAGAGTGGCGCCACCAGGTTTCGGCCTGGAAACCATGATAATGACACTCTTGGTTGGTTGTTATACAAATAGGAGGGGAGTCATGGTTGACGACCATATCTTCATTACAAGTGTGTGAAGATTTCGATCCCTAACCCGGGGTTGACGTATGGGCCCACCTAAGAGGCCTGCATCTTCGGGTGTAAAAGCCCCCCGGAATTAAAAAAAATATATATAAAAAAAGCCTGAGCATTAGTAAAAGGAACATGTACACCAAATTTCAACTAGTTAAGTTATCGTCGGACACATATACGTTGCACACAGACAGACAGACAAGATGCATATTTTGTTTTATGTAATAAGCTCGCTAACGCTTGCTTCAAATAGCCGTTTCTTTATATGAGTAACGATAAGCGATCGGTGTAGGTTTTTTCAATTCTTTAGCACTTGTAAAATGTAATTTATACAAAAACGGAACAGTAGTCTTAATAAAGAAATTTTCTTTTAGGTATGGCTTAGACCGGGAAAACGAAATTGGCTAATCCAGTAGAAGCTCTACAAGTTTAAACCCACAGCCTTCGGTTTTGCAGACGGATATGGTTCAAATTCGAAGTGAGGACGAATCACTCGTTAAGGTCTCTGCTAAGTTTCGCTATACGAGCCAGAACACAACAAATCTTTTCTCCGAACAAAATGAAGAAACTTCACGTGAAACGTCATTGAACTCATTGACCGTAAAAAAAAATTCTAATGACCCTTCGACATCTCAAACCCATTCCATGTTCATTAAAATAGACGAAGAGAATAACAATGAGTTAAAAATGATCTCAAAAACAAATGACAGTAAAATCAACGAATCGCTGCTAGAAATAATGATCCCCCATCAATACAGCCATTAGTGATTGGTCCATTAGTGTGTCCAGATCCTTTTGATCCTGCTACATACGCAGGAAAACGGCTCATCGACAAAAATATTAGTTCTGCAATTTCGCTTGAAGATTATTCAATTGAAAATGATTAAGTATTTCCTGTGGTCAACAAAAGGAAGTTTTCTTTGTCTTGGCGATGCTACAGATTGCCGCAGATGGCACCCTTCAAGAGAGAAAATAGCTTGTTTACAGCAAAAGTAATGATGCAACCTACTGTTTGCATTGCATACTATTCGCTCTACCCAACCAAAACACTGTTTGGACTACAACTGGTTACAAAGGCTGGCAACCCGGTAAAGCTGGAAAAGTACAATGGCTATTCCAACGCCACATTGACAAACTGATGACTGATAAAAATAATAAAGTACTAGAACACAACAGAGAAGTGCTATCTGTAATAATTGATTGCTGCAGATACTTGACTGAGGAAACGATCGCGTTTAGGAAGAGCAATTTACTTACTGGTAAACTACATAACTTATTCAAAACATTATCAAAATACAGTCCAGATGCCAGAGTATATTATGAAAGCTAGAACACTATAAAAAACAAAAGAAGATACTACCATTCAACTTTTTAAGTTACAGAAACATTTTTGATTTAATCTCTGTTATGAACAAGTTGTGTTGCAGGATCAGCAAACCTGCAATATTTTTAGTTTAATTTATTTTTGTATTTGTTGTTGTTTTGAAAGTTTACTGGCTAAGGTTTAAGTCAGATTTTTTCCAAGAGAAAAAATATAGTTGTGTTTTTTGTCTCAAGACTCCACGAAATTAGTTTCTTTTCTTCTTATTATTAGTATTTCGAACTTGAACATTTTGTGGCGACCGTGACATGGAACTTGATAAGAAGTTAAGAGGAGTTTTGAGAGGAGCTGTGACAAGGCTTTGCTTGCAGCTAGAAAACACGCTGACAGCTGAAGACTTCAATCCAACCGTAGCCAAGTCTCTTCTGAAGCAAATAGTAGATAAACACGAAGCGAAGGATGATCAAAGCGAAGGATTCGTCGATCTTGAGAGAGATGCTGACCGGTGACACGCCCGAAAAGGATTTAGACATCGAACAAATAGACGCGGACGAATACAGCAGTAAGGTATACTATTATAAAGAGTATGTGGAATCTAAGTTAAGCAAAAGTTGGGAGGCCGTAACATCCATGCCTCGCACCGATTGCTCTAAAAATAGATTCAATTTACCTAAAATAGAGCTCTATAAATTCGGGGGCGAGTTTAAGAACTGGATTCAGTTTTGGAGTTTATTTAAAAAAGTAGATAGCGACACAACATTAGATCATGAGGAAAAATTGCAATATCTAATTCAGAGCATGATACCTAACTCAAGAGCTAAGGAAATAGTAGACAGCTTTCCTCCCACGGGGGAAAATTATCCTAAGGCAATTGAGGCCTTAAAATCGCGTTTTGGTAAGGAAGATCTACTAGTTGAGGTATATGTTAGGGAGTTACTTTCACTAGTGATCCGTAACTCAACACATTCCCAACCAATTCTATTAGCGCCTCTATATGATAAGCTAGAATGTCATTTAAGGTCATTAGAGACACTAGGGGTGACTAGCCAAAAATGTGCTGCTATGCTCTACCCGCTAATTGAATCCTTTTTACCCGAAGAATTACTTAGATCGTGGCAAAGAAGCAATTGTCTAACACAGGCTTTTGGGATAGCGTCTTCAAACAACAGTGTCGAAGATTTATCTAGAGATAAACTCGACCGTTTAATGAGGTTCTTGAGGATGGAAGTCGAGAATAACCAAAAAATTGAATTAGCTTTGTCTGTTTTCGGAGCAGACAAACATAATGTCAAGAATAAAAAAACTTTCTAGTCAAAAAGATAAGTCTGACAGTACTGACAGTAATAACATTCCGACAGCGTCTTGTTTTCTCGCTTCTACCACAAGTTCTTCTAAGAGCGAGTCTTGTCTATTTTGTAGTCGTGCCCACAAATCTGCAGAATGTAGGAAAGCCCGAGATATGTCTATCACAGAATTAAGAAATATTATTATTAAAGAGGGGTGCTGTTTCCTATGCTTCAAAAAACAACATCATGCTAGGTTCTGTAAAAGTAATGTTAGGTGTGCTGTTTGTGGTAGAAGGTACAACACAATTTTCTGTGAAAATTTACCGAGCAGAAAATTAAAAAAACAGAGAATAAAAGTCAGCGGTTTTAAGTTTAGAGACAGAAGAATTAGAGGCCAACAATGACTAGCGTCTAATCCATCTTTTGTACCTAGAGTACAGTTACAGACCCTGGTAGTAAATGTTTGCGGGCCCAAGGGAAAGAAAAAAGTCAGAGCACTCATAGATACAGGATCATTTAGATCTTATATTTTAGAAACTACCGCTAGAGATGTAGGGTATAAAAAAATAGGAAAAGAAATAATACATCGACCATGCCATTTCCTGTTTCACATAAATCTAGAGAGTGAGGATAGCAAGTTTAGGTGTCATTTTGATGCACTAGACTTAAAGACGAACTGTAGTGATATCCCCAAGATATGTCATGGACCTTGGATCAGTCAGTTGGCATCTAACAACATCTCGCTGTCAGATGTAGGAAGTAGTGATGGTCCTATAGAGATCTTAATAGGGGCGGATATAGCGGGAAGACTAGCCACCGTTAGGAGAGTAGAATTAAGTTCAGGCCTAGTAGCTCTTTATACGGATCTAGGTTGGACTCTTATGGGTAAAATACCTAAAGAGTATACTAAGGAAAACCTGGCGGGGTTAGTTACATCACTATCAGTTACTGATAATACCGTGGACCTGCCGTCTAGAGTCTAGAGTTTGCACGGCCAAGAAATTAAGTCAGTCTAGTTGGTGGGAGGGACCCGGTTGGTTAAGAAAACCGGGGAGAGTGGCCGGTCCTTTCATCACAGGAAGTCTTTAATGAAAAAGGAATTTTGGAAGAAACTAGTCGTAACATCGGCAGTTTCAACTGAAAACTTTGGCTGGTATTATTCTAAATTTTCTAATTATCAGAAGAATGTACATATGATAGGGTGGATTACAAGGTTTAGGTTTAATGTTTAATTGTTGTACAAAATTAGAGAATAGGAGAAATGGTCCATTAAAGGTAGAAGAACTATTAGAGTCAGAAACTACTTTTTAAACTTATTCAGAATGAGACCTATACGAGTCAAAATGTTAGTAGTATTAGTAACTTGTTTCCATTTAAAGATGAGCTAGGGTTGTTAAGACTTAAGTCAAAAGTATTGTTAGATGAAGAGTCAGAAGATTTCTGTCATCCGATTTTACTCCCAGACCCCATTTACTCCAGGGCGCCATCCCTTAGTGAAGATGTTAATTCTTACTGTACAATAAAAATAGACATGTAGGAGTTCAGGGATTACTCAGTGTACTTAAGGAACGTTTTTGGATAGTAGGGGGGAGAAAAGTCCTTAGATATTTTTTGAAAGGCTGTGTTGTGTGCGCTAGATACTCGACGAAAAAACTTGAATCTGGTCCGTCAGCGTTGCCTTCGGATAGAGTTAGAGATGCTGCTGTATTCGAAGTCACGGGATTGCTCTGACAGGACCTCTGGTCTTGGAGGATAAAATATAGTAATAGTGGGAAACGAAAACCTAAAACGACTAGGATGGCCTCTTGCTAGGGTACTTGAACTTCTACCCGGACTAGATGGAAAATGTCGTCTCGTCAGATTGGTGACAGCATCAGGAGAACTTGTGCGGCCCTTGCAACGGCTGTATCTGCTGGAATTGCCACGAGGAGGCTTGTGTTCCTGAAGTATCGGCTGCCCGCCAACATCGCTATCGCTGGCCGGGAGGATGTTGCAGGATCAGCAAACCTGCTATATTTTAAGTTTAATTTATTTTTGTATTTGTTGTTGTTTGGAAAATTTACTGGCTAAGATTTAAGTCAGATTTTTTCCTAGAGAAAAAATATAGTTTTGTCTCAAGACTCCACGAAATTAGTTTCTTTTAATGTTAAAGACTCGGAGCACGGAAAAGAACCAGTAGAAAGATTGTTTAAAGTGTTTACTGAGACTGTGTTAGCTGGAGACACAACAGGATCCAATATGAAAGATTTAATATTTTCCTCTCTAAGAGAAGATGACCTTGATCTAGCAAAGATAATAGGTCAAAGCATGGATGGGGCAGACAATATGAGAGGAAAAAGATACAAAGGGTTGTCTGCTCGAGTGACAGGAAAATAAAAAGGCGTTATACGTCTGGTGTTCTTCACACAGGTTTACACTAGTAGTGGAAAAACCTGTAGACATATGTCCAGAAATAAGGAATTTATTTTCTTTGATGGAAGAGATATATGTCTTCATGAGTGGTTATAAGAGGCAACACAAGTTGGTTGAACACTTGAAAACTACTATGACTAGTAATAACTGAAAACTGAGACTAAAAAGAGTACAGACAACTAGATGGAGCAGTAGAAATTAAGCTTTAAAAACTGTATTAAAGTGCTATGCTGAGATAAAGGCAACACTTGAGGTGTTGGCTGCAGACAACGAGACTGTTACCAAGGCGAAAGGCCTTTTTAAAAGGTTATCAGACTATGAAATTGTAATGTGTCTGCATATTAAGTGTTCAGTGTTATGAACCCTGTTACGGTTTCATTGCGAAGTAATTAAAAGAGTAGCTGTTGACTACGGCATTGTTCAGGGTATATTACAAAGAATGAAGATCAACATCATGGCGCTGAGAAGTGAGAATACATAGGAAGAGGTACTAGCAAAAGTAGAAAAATTCAGTCATGAACATGACATTGTTCAGACACCCAATTTAAGAGGTCAAAAAAGAAAAAGAACTAAGTTTATGAATGATATAGGTATATACGAACCTTTTTTAGATTTCAAATTAAGGATAAAGGTTGAAGTGTTCTACAAAGTTATTTACTCTCTGCATTCTCAAATAGAAACAGTTTCTCTGATCACTCACTAGCAAAGGTTAAACAAATGGCTTGCTACAGCCACAACGGAGTACTAAGCTTGCACGTTGGTGATCAAAAGACAAGTTCAAAAGATGTAATGGAATTGTGCGAACATTATGCACTTGACTACGATCTAGTGAGTGAGGACCTTAACGACTTCAGTGAGCTATATGCTTCTTTACATAAGAACATTTCCGTTGAAGATTTATTACCAAAAGTAAAGAAATCAACAATAAAGGAATTCGACCACACATGAAGAAATTAAAGAATGTGATGATGCCGAAGAAGACAGTGCAACTGATGTAGAAAGTGACACTCAAGACAGTGGGAATGGAAAAGAAAATAAATCTTGGGTCAATCAAGGTTTAGTGAAACCCTACAGGTGCCTGACACAGTTCTCTGGATTTTCAAATTTGAATGTGATGTACAAAATTCTATTATCTCTGCCACTTACTAGTTGCTCTGCAGAAATGTCAATGAGCAGATTGAAAATAATAAAGAACCGTCTACGTTCTAGTATGAGTGATTCATGACTTTCTAATATGATGATTCATTCTTATGAAAAAGATATTTAGCAAAAAATCAATAATAGTAAAATAATTGACGTTTTTGGGAATACAACCACTAACAGGAAACGTTTGTTGTATAAATTACAAAAAAGTGCAGTCAGTCTGTAGAATCTGAAGATGGAGTATTATCAATAAAAGTTTTATTTTATAAATTGTGTCCTTTAGCTATCACTTTTCTTTTGTTTTAGTATGAGTAATGAAAAACTACAACACTAATACCAAGTTTCAAAAAGACAAGGAAACTTAAAGTATATTAAATACACGTAATTTAATATATTTAAACTGTTCTAGTTGCTAATACAGAGAGAAACTAATAGTTTTTTTTTGTTTCTTTTTCAGTCCTTAATAAAAAAAAGTGCAAAAAAAAATTAAAAGAAATTAATTATCAANAATACAACCACTAACAGGAAACGTTTGTTGTATAAATTACAAAAAAGTGCAGTCAGTCTGTAGAATCTGAAGATGGAGTATTATCAATAAAAGTTTTATTTTATAAATTGTGTCCTTTAGCTATCACTTTTCTTTTGTTTTAGTATGAGTAATGAAAAACTACAACACTAATACCAAGTTTCAAAAAGACAAGGGAACTTAAAGTATATTAAATACACGTAATTTAATATATTAAATTACTTTGGGGGGGGGGGGATGGCACCCCTGAGACACCTAATGTATTTGAACTTCTTGAAATCATATTACTTGAATCTAAAATGTATAAAAAGGTGTTCGAATGAGTTAATTGATAAATTCAAGACATTTGAAACGTCCATAAATAATTTCTAACAACAAGCAAGTTCCTTTACCAATATAACTGTATCAACTTGCCCCAATACCTGTAACAACCTACCCCATATCGGGGGTAAGTTGTTACAATTTAAGTTATCTAAGAATATAAGTCTCTGCGACAAGAGACGTAAATATTAAAAGCCGAAATAAATAATTGAGGTAGCCAAGAGTTGGTTTTAAAGAACTAATGTTAAATTGCTTTCATAAAACTTATGGCTTGGCCAAATAAAAATAAATAATAAATAGTATAACAACCAGCCCCGGTCTCCCCTACTTACATATGTAGGTGTAAATAAATGTATGTTGATGGTATGTATGAGCATACCATAAATTTAATTAAAATGTCTAATAGTCACGGATCCAAAAATTTTCTCTGATGCCTGAAACGGATTTCTGCCTTGGGATTTTTTGTATCGGAGATATAAAAAATGTCGTTCCTCAGAACGGTTACATGATAAAATTACACAGGACAAAATTATACAGGAAAAAATTACACGGAAAAAATTACACGGAAAAAATTACACACGGACAAAATTACACACGGAAAAAATTACACGGGGTAAAAATTACACATGCATAAATTACACATGCAAAAATTACACTAAGAAAAAATTACACATTTAAAGTTTTTTGACAAATTAATTAAATAGTTTGGTTGTCAAATCAATATTGAAATAATTTAAAATTTTAATGGTTATATACAGGGATGTCCAAAAGTCCCCTCTCCTCTTAACTTTTGAACAGTTAGAGATAAATTAATGAAACTTGGGGGATCTCTACCATGCAAAGGGAAGTTGGGTTTCAAGCTATTACCCACTCGGGGCTACCCCCCACTTTGCCCCCAGGCCACCCAAGTTCAAAATTACAAATTGGAACGTATATTTTTGATAGCATATTTGGATTCTACTGTGAAAAATAAGAAACTTTTACTTGAAACTATGTTTTCTATCACCAATATTTTGGCCCCTACAGGGGGGCAAAGATAGCAAAATAACCCTTCCGAAATAGTAAAAAATAACACTTAAATCGTTATAAAATCTAAACGGTTAGAAATCAAGTATTGGAACTTGGGGGATCTTTACGATGTAAAGGGAAGTATGTATTCAACCACTCGCGTACTAGGGGCAAACACCATTTTCCCCCCAGGCGCTGAAATCTACCTTTTTTATGCCTTTGCCCCCCTATAGGGCGCTTGAAATAAGTTTCAAGTAAAAGTTTATTATTTTTCACAGTATAATTCAAATATGCTATCAAAAATTAACGTTCCAATTTGAAATTTTGAATTTAGGTGGCCGGGGGGCAAAGTGGGTGGTTGCCCCGAGTGGGTAATAGCTTGAAAACAAATTTCCCTTTGCATGGTAGAGATCCCCCAAGTTTCATTAATTTATCTCAAACCGTTCAAAAGTTAAGAGGGGGGGGGGAGACTTTTGGACCACCCTAGATAAAATTGATCATTTAAAACATATAAATAAAAAAAAATACTATCAAAATTTTTTGGGTAGATAGATAAATAGACAAGAAAAAAGAAAAGATAAATAGTATAGACTCTACTAG
>KZ651580.1:385625-396111 GCA_001010745.2 Gerris buenoi | reverse complement strand
GCAACGCGTGTGGACGACGGAGGAGACGTAGATTATTAGACAAACGGGACACCGTGCAGACAGTTCGGACACTGATCTAGGAACTTTATTGAAGGTGACACTCCGAGAGCACTCTCGGACAGCAGTCTAGCCAAATTTTGGCTCTCCGTGTAGACAGATCGGACACCGCTCTCGCTAGACTCTCTCGCTCTAAGTGTCGCCGTGTATTTCGGCCTTAGGTTATGGAGCCCAGACACTATAAAAAATATTAGTAATCACTCTCAAATTTAAAATCTCTCAAATTTAAAATCTGTAATTTTTTCAAAAGTCAAAATTTCAATTTTTATTTAAATAATAACTAATTAAAATTAAAAATTAAAAATGAGTTCGTTTCCATAAAATTTTTCATTCAATCAGTTTCCTCAATTAAATGGTGAAAATTTCAATAATTGGAAATTTCGGGTGACGGCTATACTTGAAGCTCATGGTGTCACAGACGTATTAGAAAAAGATGAAGATCCAAACTCAAAGGATATCGAAAAATTCAAGAAATCAGATGCTAAAGCGAAATCAATAATAATTCAATGCATTAGTGATAAGCATTTGGAATACATTAAAAATTCAAAAACTGCCAAAGAAATGATCAAAGCACTAGAAGCCATTTTTGAAAGGAAAAGTACATTTTCAAAATTATATCTACGAAAAAAACTTTTGACATTAAAATTCAACCCTGAAAAGAAATTAGAAGATCATTTTGTGGAATTCGACGATCTTATAAGAAAATTAGAGTCTATTGGTGCTAAAATGGATGATAGTGACAAAGTGTGTCATCTCCTACTAACAATGCCAGAAAAATATGATACTGTTATAACTGCTATTGAGACAATGACAACTGGTGTAACATTAGAATTTGTGAAAAGTCGCCTTTTGGATGCCGAATTAAAATTTACAAATAATCAGGAAAATATGATCCAAAATGAAAATTTATTTAGTGCTAATCGATCAAGATACCATCAAAATCAAAATTCATCATATCCGCCCAAACCTTTTAATAGTAACAAAAATTTTGGAAATAAGAAAAAAGAAAATTATTCAGAACATTATAGCAATAACTTCAGAGGAAATTATAGAGGAAGAGGAAATTTCTCAGGAAGAAATAACTTTAGAAGAAGACAGGGCAATATTCAATCAGTACAAGAAAATTTATCATTTATAGTAATGAGTACTATCAACTCAAAACCAGTATGTGAAAATATTCAATTTATTATCGACTCAGGTGCTACGGATAATTTAGTGATGGAATCTATGGAACCCTTCATGGAAAAAATTGAAAATTTAAAAAATGAAATCAACTTAAGAATTGCAGATGGAAAAGTGTTAGTGGCCAAGAAAAAAGGTGTATTGAGAGTGAAATATAATGGACTTAATATTAATATTGAAGCATTAATCGTACCAAAATTAAGTATAAACTTGCTATCAGTCAGAAAATTAACATTAACAGGTAAGAAAGTAACATTTAATAAATATGGAGCTAAAATTTGGAATAAACATTATTTTATTAAATGTACAATGATAGGAAATTTGTATGCAATAAATTTTGAAAATCCAATTAAATCAAATAAAATTATTAACGCTAGAGACGTAAGATTAGACGAAAATTCATTACCATACAAAGAAGATATCAAGACAGGATTTGATTGGAACAGTGATAGTGAAAATGTAAATGAAATTAATAAACAATCTGAAACAAAAACCGAAACAGACAGACCAATGAGAAATATTAGCAAACCTTCTAAATTTAATGACTACGAACTTTACTCAGCCTTTTGCTTAATTGCAGACAATGATCCTGTAACTTATGAAGAGGGAATAAATAGAAGTAAAGAATGGCAAGATGCTGTGAAGAAGGAACTTGATGCACATCAAAGATTAGGAACCTGGGAAGAGGCACAGTTACCTAAAGGAAAGAAAGCGATCGACACAAGATGGGTATTCAGGACTAAAGACGGAGACTTGAAGAAGGCCAGATTAGTTGCAAGAGGATGCCAGGAGACATGTGAGGAAAATTTGTATTCACCTGTAGCTCGATTATCGACGGTGCGTATGTTATTTTCACTCGCTGTCACAAACAATTGGCAAATCAGACAATTCGACGTACCAACAGCATTTTTGAATGGATATTTAAGTACGGACGTGTATATAAAAGCTCCTGAAGGTTTAGCAGATAGGAATAAAATTTATAAATTAAAAAGATCATTATACGGACTAAAAGAAGCCCCTAGATGCTGGAATGAAAAATTTAATACATTTTTGGANGTAAGGACTAGCATCTGTTGCAAGTATTACTGGTAGTTCTGGTGTAAATGGCAGGAGGATTCTATTGCTTGCAATTTCTGATTTAGCTCTCTGGAATGCACTCTCACATTCTTTTGACCATATAAATGTTGTACCCTTCCTTAAAAGATTGTTTAAGGGGTGTAACCAAGTGGATACATCCGGTAGAAATTTAGAGTAGTAGATTACAAGTCCGAGAAACTGTTTTACCTGGTCTGCGTTTTGCGGTGGAGGTGCTTCGACTACAGCTTTAATTTTACTTTCATCCTTTACAAAGTCCTTGTTCTGAAATAACATGTCCTAGGTGTTTAATTTTTTGTTGGAAAAATTTACACTTATCTTTGTTAAGGTGTCGGTCATATTCTCTTAATCGTCGTAGTACTTGTATTAATCGTTTCATACATTCCTCTTTTGTAGATCCTTGTAAGATGATGTCGTCGAAATAAGCTGCTACTCCCTCTAATCCGTTCAATACTTGGTCCATAACACGATGGAATTCGTTAGGGGCTGTCTTGATTCCGAAAAATAGTCGTTTCGCTATATATGAACCGCGATGTGTAGATATGGCTTGTATTTTCGAGCTGTCTTCGTCCATATGTAAATGTAAGTAAGCCTTGTAGACATCAAGGGTGCAGAAATATTTTCCGTTCCTCATTTTCGGAAAAATGTCGTCAATTTTAGGAATCGGGTAACGATTATCATGAAGTTGAGGGTTAACAGTTGTTTTATAGTCTGCACATATGCGGACCGACTTTCCATCACTTTTCGGTACAATTACAAGTGGTGTTCCCCATTCTGCTTGATCTGTCTTCTCAATTATACCTTCTTCTTCTAATCGGTCTAGTTCTTTTTCTACTTTTCCAATTAACGCATAGGGCACAGGTCTAGGTTTTACGTAGACTGGTTTTGCGCCAGGTTTCAAACGTAGGGATCCTGAATAATTTGTTAATTTTCCTACTTTCGGTGTAAAAACATCTTCATATTCTTTTAAAACTTGTTCAAGAGAAGATGGTGTAGGTGTATTATGGTTATTAGATTTATTGTTATTTGTTGTTTTCTGTACATGTGACATGTCTTGAATATTTATGTTTAAAGCGCGTATCCAGTTACGACCCATGATAGCACTACTATTTGTTGGTACCACGTATAAATCCCCTCTGCAAAATGTTTTCTTAAATGTAATAGGGACTGTGATGTATCCAAGAGGTTTAAAAATATGTCCTGTATAAGATCTGAGTTGAAGAGGTGTTTGTTTTAACGGAATGCCTAACTGTAAATTATCAAAATCTGTTTTACCTATGATCGTAATAGGACTACCCGTATCACATTCGAATGAGAATTTTTTATTGGCTAACTTTACATCTATCATCATTTTTGGTTCGTATTTGTGTGCTATAGTTTCTGTATAAATGTCAATTATGTTATTAATTTCGTGTTCAGAGTCAACTGATGTCTCAGAGTCGTACCCTATGTTGTGTAAAGATCGGTTTTGTTTGTTTCGTAGAGTCGAGATACAGACCTTAGAAATATGTCCTCGTTTTGAACAGCTTGAACAGTGAAGTTTGTCCTTCACTCTGCAGTCGGCAGTATGGTGCGTATTGCGGCCACAGTGTAAGCAAAGCCCATACAATCATAATTTTCTAATAAAGCTGGGCGATCCAGGTGGGCTGTCTCTGTCTGGTCGAAGGTAGGAAGAACGATTACTGGACGATCTTGAACGTGTTTTATTATTGTTAGTACTTGAGAGTTTATGTACATCTCTACTTGAACTAGGGTCCTCTCTGAATGTTTCTGTATTTTGTATCTTTGAACTTTCAATAGCTAGAGCAAGTTCTTGTGCTTTATCAAACTCTATATCAGCACATTGTAGTATAGCTTGACGTATATCTGTATCATAGAGACCTCTTATAAACTGAGCTCTTAGAAGTTGGTTCATGATAGACGTAGAACATACTTTTGTTCCGCATTTAGCCTTAAAGTTACATGATTTAATTAGGGCTTTTAATTCCGTAATATATTGGTTTATGTGTTCTCCTGCATTCTGCTTTCTAGATAGAAATTTATGTTGTAACGCGAGTATATTTACTTGCGGAGCTAAATGATTTTTTAATAGCTGTATGAGCTCTGTATACGTTTTACTATCAGGTGTTTCGGGTGACGTGAGATTGGATAATATTTGGAAATATTTACCTCCTAGACAATTTATTAAGACCATAACTTTAGCTTCATCTGTTTCAGTATTTGTATCAGTTAGGCCTTTCAGTTTAAAATAATTTTCTAATCGTAACGTATAGTTCTCAAAACTTTCAACTGATTCATCATACTTCTCAAACTGTATTGATTGAGTTTTCAATTGTTCTTTAATAGATGTAGTTTGATTGTTACCTTGAGCTGTAGGCTGCTGAAGTGATGCAACTAAGCTAGTTAAAGCTCCGATCAACGAGCTGAGTTGTTGTTGTTCCATTCTGTCAAGTTTTTATCCTCGTCGCCAAATTTGTTATGTACTAATTACATTATAATAAATTAAAATGTTCGTTTTTTAGCATAGTTAAAACTAAACTGGTTTATATTTTGTGTCACAACAAAACATTTGACAGTATGTTGTCATAGTGCAATTCATGACCTTTCTCTGAAGATCAAAAATTGAGGTGGAGTGTTGAGAATTGATATTTGACATAACTTGTTTTATATACATAACTTGCTATATTGACTTTGTTCAAGAAAATGTTTGAAGAAATGCAGTTCCACTCTCGCTATAAAACTCTCAACTTTCTTTATATTCCACTCCCAAAAGAGATTGACGTATCGAAAAATGTCGATGAAAATCTTATATTTTTTGAGAAAATGTGGAAAAATTATTTAATTGCATCCGGTCTTAATGAAAAGAGCGAAGAGGTTAAGATTTCGACTCTATTAACAGCTATAGGGGAGGAGGCGTTTAAAATCACTGATAAAGTAATAGACGTAGATAAGATAGAGTCTGAGTCAGATATTGTTGAGCTTTTAAAGGCCTAGTTACTTCCTGATATAAATATAAGATATGAGCGCTATTTATTTAATATGAATAAAAAAAAGGAGGAATCCTATAGTTTATTTTATTCGTTTGAATGGGATGATCAAAACATGTGAATATGGAGACATGGAGGATGAATTGTTGTTCGATAAAATTATATGTTCGATAAAAGATGTTAAGTTAAAAGAAAAATTGTGGATGACTAAAAAGATTACCCTTAGAGAGGCAATGGGTATATGTAAAATGTCTACGTCGACTGAAAAACAGTTAAACAATTCAAACACAGATTTAAATTAAGTTAATAAAGCCGGCAAGAAAAATATGAAGACAAAGAAAAAATAAACTAAATGTACGTTTTGTGGATATGATTCACATGAAGAAATGCCCTGCGTATGGAGCTACTTGTTAGGAATGTTCGAAAAGAAATCATTTTGCATCAGTGTGCTTCACTAAAAACAAAGCCCGACCAGTAAAGNCATGAAGAAATGCCCTGCGTATGGAGCTACTTGTTAGGAATGTTCGAAAAGAAATCATTTTGCATCAGTGTGCTTCACTAAAAACAAAGCCCGACCAGTAAAGAAAGTTGAGTCGGAGTCTGAAGAAGAGGAGGCAGAAGAAAATGTGTTGGCCTTGCAGAGTACTGTAGCAAAAACTCTTAAGGTTGACTTACTGATTAAATGGCTGGCTGGTAAGTTAATTAAAACAAGTTGTCAATTAGATACGGGAGCGTCCTGCAATGTTATGGGTGTAAATAATTTGTGCTCTATTCTGGATGATCCGAATCCACGTTTGAAAGAGTACACTACAAGACTGAAAGTTTTTGGTGGAGAAATTATAAAACCTCTGGATGTGAAACATTTGAAAATAAAACACAAAAATAATTGGTTTGATTTAGAATTGCTAATAGTAAATTATGATCACTGCCCCTTATTATCAGCTAAATCCTGTCAGCTACTAAATCTTATACAGATATGTAATAGTATAGATCAGAAATATCAAAAAGAGGTAGTCAATAATGAACGAGTATGACAACGTCTTCAATGGCCTAGGAGAGTTTTGGGTGAGATCCAGATTGATATTACCAATGAAACGAAACTTGTAAGGCAATCGCCGAGACGAGTGCCTATTGTTAAGCTAAATAAAGAGTCTTCAAACTTGACTTCGTTTTGGACTCCATTTGGGAAGTACAAGTTCCTGAGACTTCCATTTGGCCTTGCCACGGCAATGGAGATATTTCAAAAAAAGCTAATCGATGCATTAGAAGGGTTGGAAGGTGTTTATGTTATAGCAGACGATATCCTGGTAGTTGGGTGAGGTTCTACTCATGATGAAGCAATGAAAGATCATAATACGAATTTTAGAAACTTACTTAATAGACTAAAACAGGTGAACATAAAATTGAATAGAGAGAAAACCCAAGTGGGTTTAAAAAGAATTAAGTTTTATGGACATATCCTGTCAGCAGAAGGGGTTCAACCAAACCCAGAGAAAATTTCAGCTATAGTAAAGATGCCTCAGCCAACAGATAAGGCTGGAGTTCAAAGATTTTTAGGTATGGTAACATATTTGACAAGGTATTTGAATAATCTAGCAGATATCGCGCAACCACTAAGAAGGTTGACTCATCAGGATGTAGAATTCAAATGGACTGATCAAGAAGAACAGTGTTTTCAATCCCTAAAATCATTAATAGTGGAAGCTCCAGTATTGCGATAATACGACCCAAAGAAACAACTTAAAATTCAAACAGATGAGTCGTCATTTGCTTTAGGATGTACTTTACTTCAAGAGGAACAACCTGTGGCATTTGCCTCAAAATGCTTGACAAGTACACAAAGGAACTATGCACAGATTGAGAAGGAGATGCTGGCAATATTGTTTGCTTGTCGACAATTTGACCAATATCTCTGTGGTAAAGCAGACATAGTGGTAGAGACCGATCATAGTCCTTTAATCACAATTTTTAAAAAATCGTTGCTATTAGTTCCAAAAAGATTGCAAAGTATGAGATTAGCACTTCAGNGTGCTTCACTAAAAACAAAGCCCGACCAGTAAAGAAAGTTGAGTCGGAGTCTGAAGAAGAGGAGGCAGAAGAAAATGTGTTGGACTTGCAGAGTACTGTAGCAAAAACTCTTAAGTTGACTTACTGATTAAAAGGCTGGCTGGTAAGTTAATTAAAACAAGTTGTCAATTAGATACGGGAGCGTCCTGCAATGTTATGGGTAAATAATTTGTGCTCTATTCTGGATGATCCGAATCCACGTTTGAAAGAGTACACTACAAGACTGAAAGTTTTTGGTGGAGAAATTATAAAACCTCTGGATGTGAAACATTTGAAAATAAAACACAAAAATAATTGGTTTGATTTAGAATTGCAAATAGTAAATTATGATCACTGCCCCTTATTATCAGCTAAATCCTGTCAGCTACTAAATCTTATACAGATATGTAATAGTATAGATCAGAAATATCAAAAAGAGGTAGTCAATAATGAACGAGTATGACAACGTCTTCAATGGCCTAGGAGAGTTTTGGGTGAGATCCAGATTGATATTACCAATGAAACGAAACTTGTAAGGCAATCGCCGAGACGAGTGCCTATTGTTAAGCTAAATAAAGAGTCTTCAAACTTGACTTCGTTTTGGACTCCATTTGGGAAGTACAAGTTCCTGAGACTTCCATTTGGCCTTGCCACGGCAATGGAGATATTTCAAAAAAAGCTAATCGATGCATTAGAAGGGTTGGAAGGTGTTTATGTTATAGCAGACGATATCCTGGTAGTTGGGTGAGGTTCTACTCATGATGAAGCAATGAAAGATCATAATACGAATTTTAGAAACTTACTTAATAGACTAAAACAGGTGAACATAAAATTGAATAGAGAGAAAACCCAAGTGGGTTTAAAAAGAATTAAGTTTTGTGGACATATCCTGTCAGCAGAAGGGGTTCAACCAAACCCAGAGAAAGAAAGATGCCTTAGCCAACAGATAAGGCTGGAGTTCAAAGATTTTTAGGAATGGTAACATATTTGACAAGGTATTTGAATAATCTAGCAGATATCGCGCAACCACTAAGAAGGTTGACTCATCAGGATGTAGAATTCAAATGGACTGATCAAGAAGAACAGTGTTTTCAATCCCTAAAATCATTAATAGTGGAAGCTCCAGTATTGCGATAATACGACCCAAAGAAACAACTTAAAATTCAAACAGATGAGTCGTCATTTGCTTTAGGATGTACTTTACTTCAAGAGGAACAACCTGTGGCATTTGCCTCAAAATGCTTGACAAGTACACAAAGGAACTATGCACAGATTGAGAAGGAGATGCTGGCAATATTGTTTGCTTGTCGACAATTTGACCAATATCTCTGTGGTAAAGCAGACATAGTGGTAGAGACCGATCATAGTAATCACAATTTAAAAAAATCGTTGCTATTAGTTCCAAAAAGATTGCAAAGTATGAGATTAGCACTTCAGAGGTATAATATCAAACTGAAATACAGACGAAGGGATTTGTCATTGCGGACACACTATCAAGAGCACCGATAACAGTGAATGAGGAAGAAAGAATGTATGATATTTATGCAGTTGAAGAAGATTTAGAAAATATTAATGTTCTGGATGGGAATCGTGCGAAAGACTCAACAGTAGAAGAAATAAGAGATGCTTCCAGAGGCGACGAACAAATAAAAATACTGAGAGAAACTGTCCTGAAGGGTTGGCCGCAGAGAAAGGAGAGTGATCCGAATGAGATCAAAATGTATTGGAAAATTAGAGACGAAATTGTGGAATGTGATGGGATGATTATTCGAGGAAAACGCATTGTAATACCTATGAAATTAAGAAGAAAAATGCTAGATAAGCTTCACCTCTCATATTCTGGAATTGAAAACACCATAAAATTAGCCAAGGAATGTATTTATTGACCTGGGATTACGAGAGATATAAAAGAGAAGATATTTCAGTGTAAGGCATGTATGAAATACGCCCCAAAAGAAAGAGCAGACATTATGATTATTCATGAATTCGCACAGCATCCGTTCGAGCGAATAGGTATGGACATTTGTGAGATCTCAATAAAAGGCAAGAAACGAAAGTTTTTACTGACAGTAGATCATTATTCCGATTTTTTCGAAGTGGATGAAGTTAAAACTTTATCTGCAAAAGAAACGATTTTAATATGTAAACGAAATTTTAGTCGTTACGGTGTTCCAGTGAGTGTGGTAACCGACAATGGTACGAACTTCTTAAATGCTGAATTCAAAAGATTTGCTGAAGATTGGAACTTCAAACATGTTACATCGAGTCCACATCACCAACAAGGAAACGGCAAGTCGGAGTCTGCTGTAAAAATTTTTAAAAATCTTGTAATGAAGTCAGTGGAAAAAGGAGATGATTTCTATAAAGCTATGCTTCACTGGATAAACACCCCTAATAAAATAAACCATAGCCCAGCCCAATGATTAATGAGTAGATGGCTGCGATGTGACATTCCAAATGTCAATTTGGACTTGACTCCAATAAAAGAGAAGAAGGTCAAAGAAAAAATACAAAAGAATAGAGAGTATTTTAGTAGGTACTATAATAGAAAAGCCTCCAAACAAAAACAGAAAGTATTCGAAGAAGGAGATAAAGTATACTATAAGAAGAATCCAGGAGATAGAAGATGGCATGAAGGGAAAATCGTTGGCAAAGAAGGAGAGAGGTCTTATGAGGTTGAAACCGAAGATGGTGGAAGATTAAGGCGGAATCAGATTCATATTAAAAAGAAACAAAGAATAGAGGATGTTATAGAGTAGGTTATATTTTAAGTGACATTTTTTTTTGTTTTGATTTTATCTGTCAGTTTGAATTATTGAAATACTAGCCGTTATGCCCGTGATAACGGGCAGAATAAAATATGATTTTTTAATATTAAAATTTAAATAGATATTATACTGTTTAAATAGAAAGTTTAAGGCCGAAAGTTTCAATCTGGTTTGGTAGCTCATTGCTAGCGGTCTCGCTTCTTACGCTGGAGGTCACTGGTTCAATCCCAGCTTATGACGCATCAATTTTTAACGTTATAAATCATTTAGAGGTGAGTCGTCGCCGTTGCCGTCGCCCGTTGTCGGGACACTACTCAATTATATAAAAGATATTCTACTTCACATGGTTCT
>KZ651580.1:348649-383379 GCA_001010745.2 Gerris buenoi | reverse complement strand
ATTTGTTGTCCTTCAGTTCTTTAAACACGTTTCTCTGATACAACATTTTGTTCGCTCTAGAGTAACAAATCTTCGGTGTACCTACTACTTTGGATTACTTCAAACCATCTAACGTTCCCACTATAGAAATACACTAAGAATGATTAGATTCCTGAGAGCTCGGTGAATTTTCCTCGTGAAAACGAGGAAGATGCTGCTGAACGTCGTATAGTTTTTAGTTAAAGGAAAAAGGAAAGGGATGACAGATATATTATACAGATAACCTAAGGATTAACCTAAAGGGGTGCCGCTGCTAGAGTTTATTCCCTTGAGGAATCGTCACAACTTCACTTCTATCTCACACAACAAGGATCTTATAAAATATTAATTTTATAAGATCCTTGATCTCACACCATACAAAAACGAATTTATATTTGTAACCTCTCTAGGTTTATAACCTTTTCGGTCGACCGCAGACTTGAACCGGAGCCGTTCGGAAACATCACACTAACCACGCCGCCATGACACTTACCACAACAAACAGCCGGTCGACCGAGAGAATGACCGGTTAGTGTTTCCGAACGCACCCTAAGTTTAAGACATTAAAATCGATTTATATAGTTTATATGCTTAAAAAATGTTTAGAAGTAGCATAAAAATAACCTTCCCAACGGGGAATCGAACCCGAAATCCTCGGTTTAAGAGCTAGCCGGAGCTAGAGAGGCCGGCATCCTCCGGAATGCGCGCGCAACACATTGTTTATTATTTTCACAATACACAATACACATCGCCATTTTTCTCTTTTTAATTGCTTACTGTTCATTACCTACAAGTTTCTTTTATCTTTCGCCGACAAGAATATGTATGTATACTTCATAATAGTTAAAAATATTTGTTATATTGTAAATCTTTCTGCGTATTTATCTTATTTTTCAAAATTGCCTAAACTCCTGATGAACCTAGCATGCTGAAACTTGCACAGATTATTATTATTTAGATTCTTTATTCTATTTCTGACGACCATAATCAGTTAATAGTTAATTAATTAATTACTATTTATTGATAAGTTAGTTATTTTTAATGGTTAGTCTGTCTCCTACTTTTGTAGTTTACAAAAGTAGGAATGTAACCAACTCTCCGATTATTTGGAAAGCCAAAACTAAATTTGATTTCATCGAATTAAAAGTAATTTTTTCAAAGTTTGAAGGAATGCNTGAAGGTAAGAAATGCCCTGCGTATGGAGCTACTTGTAAGGAATGTTCGAAAAGAATCATTTTGCATCAGTGTGCTTCACTAAAAACAAAGCCCGACCAGTAAAGAAAGTTGAGTCGGAGTCTGAAGAAGAGGAGGCAGAAGAAAATGTGTTGGACTTGCAGAGTACTGTAGCAAAAACTCTTAAGTTGACTTACTGATTAAAAGGCTGGCTGGTAAGTTAATTAAAACAAGTTGTCAATTAGATACGGGAGCGTCCTGCAATGTTATGGGTAAATAATTTGTGCTCTATTCTGGATGATCCGAATCCACGTTTGAAAGAGTCCACTACAAGGCTGAAAGTTTTTGGTGAAGAAATTATAAAACCTCTGGATGTGAAACATATAAAATAAAACACAAAAATAATTGGTTTGATTTAGAATTGCAAATAGTAAATTATGATCACTNCCTTTCGCTCAGAATTTGCAAACCAAATCTATCACACATGGATTCGTAACTGTAATAAACACGCCGATACATGTACCTACGATAGCAGACTCGAACAAAAAATCGTTGGACACTCTCGATCAGATTAGACTTATTCACACCAAATACATTCCAAGCAGGAGGCACATATTCAAGGCAAGGACGAACAAGGGCTTTGTACAGGTGAAGGAAGCAGTCGAGGGATAAGCTACGAGTGACTCGTCGGATCAGAGTTCTCACGATATTATACATAAGCTACGAGTGACTCGTCGGATCAGTCCTAGGATACGGAAAGCCTTCTTAGTTATGCCGTCAAGATGTTTGTCAAATATTAACCTAGAATCAATAATGACTCCTAGGGCGCGAACAACATCAACACGGGAAAGAAGAACACCTCCTAAGGAATAAGGATNTTAATACCTGAAGACGCTTAAAATTAACAAAGGATCATCTAGGGGTTTCTTTGGACAAACCATATTAATTTATAAAATACAGGTTCAGTAATTTTTAAGATATAGGTTAGGGTGGTTCAAATTTGGGTCATGTTTTTAGATTTCGCTCTTCTCCTAGAATTGGGTTCAGTATCTATTCAGAAGAGCCTGTGATTTTTTTCAGATTTTTTAAAAATGTTTTAGATGTGCCGCTGGGCCGATTTTTACCAAAAAACGTTGTTTTTATAGGGAAAATCACTGAAAAAATTCTGTACCTTCCCAAGTGAGTCTGAAAAATACCAAAAAATGTTTTTCTTATAGGAAATTGAACGAGGAATCCGAATATTCCCCTTATAGGTTTCTAAAATGCTTTTTTCATATGGTTTTAAACAAGAAAAGTCACACATTTTTCAGTTTTTTTTGCCATTTTTCATGACTTTTGACAGTCTACCGGCCAGGACTGTGGAGGAAAATGAATTGTCATATTTTTATCTGAAATTCCAGACATTTCTGCGTAGAATGCGACAAATCGCAACTTTCTAGGTGCGAATCTAAGCGGGCTATAAATTTTTAAAAATTAGCCTTTTTTCGCGTTTTTGAATTTTCGATGTTTTTACTTTTTCTCACCTCTTCCGAGGGTATATATAGGAACATTTTTTGGAGGGGTTTCAACAGAATTACCCTTTTTAGGTGTTTTTAAGACCTCCTGAGTGGTTTTCAACATGACGTCTGTCTGTTTGTATGTATATTTGTAATTTGTATGTTATCATCGTTGTGCCCAAGGTATTTAACCTAGAGAGTTGAAACTTGGTAGAAAAATCAGTCCTTACCCGTAGTAGTGCCGCCTGGAAAATCAACTTTTTCCACCATCTTAAACCCGAAAGCTACGAGAGGTTTCAGAGAGATACCACACAAGATCCCCAGCTGGATATAAAGCACCCCGTAATGATCTTCTGCTCTAAAGGATTTAAAGCAGTTCTCAAGCAATAACCAAGCCATTTCAAAAATCGGGTTGAAGATGTTTGTGGGTCATTTGTAGTATCGTTTGTACGATTTACTTTTTTAAATATTTGCTGACTCAGCAAACTGGGAAATCTAAAAACATGACCCAAATTTGAACCACCCTAATATAGGTGTTAATAAAACAATGTTTGTGAGCATAATATGAAAGATGTGGTGGCCCCCAAGCTTCTTTTAATTTTACTTTATTTATTCTTTATTTTCTTAGTAACCACTGGTAACGTCACTTGACATTTCTCTTATTGTTTTGTTTACCTTTGTGAATAATATTCAGTCTTGTTTCGAAATCAACTTAAGACTGTGTATTATTTCTCATATGCCCGGTTTCTCAATTAAATGTCACTAAACTTCTGTCAATTAAATGTTAATAAACATTAAATGCACAAATAGTGGGGATAATCTTCCATTAATTTTAATGATAGATTAAATTGTTAATAAAGGTGCGTTTACACGATAGTCCAGTCAATAGGGAGTTTTACCGTGCAAAAGGTGAGGTAGAAGCGATTTTGATATATGTTACTAAGGTCTGGGCCCTGATTAAAAATCCAAGTTTTCGACCTCNGAAAATAAGTTTACTATCACATCCGGATCAGTAATTACATTATCATTATGGCTGATTTTAATAGTAGGATCTGAGGAATCTCGTAAATTATTGACATGACGCCAAAAGAGTTTATTGTTACGTTTAACGGAATTATTAATACGTTGAAAGTAATTAATTTTTTTAATTTTTTGTCATGTTTGTACTGTTGTTTAGACAGTTTCCTAAATATACAAAAGTAATTAAGATAAATTTGATTTCCGGTTTTTTTATATTTTCTAAGGTTAAAGTTTTTTTTTTTATTAAGGATTGTAGCTTAAAAGAAAATCACGAGGGGTATCTAGAGCATTCGACGGTAGTAGTTGGAATGAATAAGTCCAAAGCATCCTGGATTTTATCAGTAAGTAGAGTAACGCAGTGGTTAACATCCTGACAAGCGTAACATCCTGATATCCGTCCAATCAGTCGAGGCGATAGTAGTAACCAAGCCGTCATAATCACCATTTGCAAAGTCGCGGCGAGAAGATAAGGTTTTAAAAGTCGCCCAAGCAGATTTCGATATAACTATGTTCACGTTAAGGCAAGGGTGGTAAGCATCTTCACGAACGAGAGGCTCGTTATGATGACTTATCACGACACCGGGACGGTTCGAAAGGATAAGATCGAGCGTCTGGCCGTACTTATTAGTAATTTTGTTTACTTGAGAAAACCCCATTAGGGAGCAGAATCGGGTAATAAGAGCAGCCCTATCTTTCTTATCCGCGCGATGGCCATAATAGTCAAGAGAAACCCAATCGACGTCAGGACAGTTAAAGTCCCCGAGAAAATAAACACTCGCATCACAGGGAATATTCTCAGTTAAACACTCGAACTGTTCCTGAATAATAGGACTCAGGAGGTGATCTGGAAAGTAGGCACAACCGATAAACATTGACTTGCTATTTGGAACAATAATTTGTATCCATACGGTTTCTGGCATGACTTCAAGGTCCTTACGGCGAATGTAATTTAATGAGGTCGAAATGGCTAAGGCTGAGCCGCCTCCCCTAGAGCAGTTAAGAGCGACATAGTCTCGATCAGAACGTTCGACGCTGTAGTAAGGAGGAAAGAAGCAGGCATTAGGGCATGTATTATCAAGCCATGTCTCTGTCAGAGCTATAATATCAGCAGAACAAACAGAGGAATTGGAGAAAAAATCAGAACTTTTACTGCGCAGTCCCCTTACATTTTGGTAGCTGATGGTTAGCGAGTTCATTGTTAAAATTATGAACAACTCTCCTCCTGAGTGCCGATAGCAGGGTCAACATAAATTTGACTATGATGGAGGCGACCATGGAAGGGTTTAACTAAAACCCCAACTGGCCATAGTGAAGCACAATGGATCTGATCAAAGTTTGATTCAGAAATGTCAATGTGGAAAGAAGCATACGATCGGGATTTGGTGGCAATTCTAGTTACTTTGAAATCAACCAATTTGGTTTCTTCTTTGATGAAATCGGTAATATCCTCTGTGTTAGTCTCGAACCCAAAACGTGAGACAAACACCGGCTTACGCTTGACAGAAATAGCGAAAAGTTTCGATTGTCTTTCCCCCACAAGAGCAGGTCTCTTTTTTCTACGTGAAGGGGCAGGCAGAAAACCGTCTGTCCCTTTAATCGTTTTATCACCATTTGGGGGATAATCGGACTGTGATGCAGGTGAGAACGGGACGTTACCGAGGGGTTTAGGCGCATGCGCGTTGGTCCCTTTACTAGAGCCAGTGGAGGGGACACGGGAGATCGAGGCAGAAACTCCAGTGGCGACCTCGCCATCGAGCGAGGCAGTGAGAGGTGTGGGAGTATGCGTCCCCCCTCTACTTGCTACTTCTACGTAACTGGCCTTCTGCACGGTACTTGAAGATGTAATTAAGGATAATAAATATTCATTTGTCGCTTTTAAGCAGGACATCTCAGCCTCAATAGAAGTCAATTTAACAGTAAGAGCGTTTACTTTGTCAACTAATTGAGCTGAGTTTGATAAAATCTGCTCGAGAATTTCACTATTTAAATTGACAGAATTCACTGCCGGTNTCGCATCACAGGGAATATTCTCAGTTAAACACTCGAACTGTTCCTGAATAATAGGACTCAGGAGGTGATCTGGAAAGTAGGCACAACCGATAAACATTGACTTGCTATTTGGAACAATAATTTGTATCCATACGGTTTCTGGCATGACTTCAAGGTCCTTACGGCGAATGTAATTTAATGAGGTCGAAATGGCTAAGGCTGAGCCGCCTCCCCTAGAGCAGTTAAGAGCGACATAGTCTCGATCAGAACGTTCGACGCTGTAGTAAGGAGGAAAGAAGCAGGCATTAGGGCATGTATTATCAAGCCATGTCTCTGTCAGAGCTATAATATCAGCAGAACAAACAGAGGAATTGGAGAAAAAATCAGAACTTTTACTGCGCAGTCCCCTTACATTTTGGTAGCTGATGGTTAGCGAGTTCATTGTTAAAATGATGAACAACTCTCCTCCTGAGTGCCGATAGCAGGGTCAACATAAATTTGACTATGATGGAGGCGACCATGGAAGGGTTTAACTAAAACCCCAACTGGCCATAGTGAAGCACAATGGATCTGATCAAAGTTTGATTCAGAAATGTCAATGTGGAAAGAAGCGTACGATCGGGATTTGGTGGCAATTCTAGTTACTTTGAAATCAACCAATTTGGTTTCTTCTTTGATGAAATCGGTAATATCCTCTGTGTTAGTCTCGAACCCAAAACGTGAGACAAACACCGGCTTACGCTTGACAGAAATAGCGAAAAGTTTCGATTGTCTTTCCCCCACAAGAGCAGGTCTCTTTTTTCTACGTGAAGGGGCAGGCAGAAAACCGTCTGTCCCTTTAATCGTTTTATCACCATTTGGGGGATAATCGGACTGTGATGCAGGTGAGAACGGGACGTTACCGAGGGGTTTAGGCGCATGCGCGTTGGTCCCTTTACTAGAGCCAGTGGAGGGGACACGGGAGATCGAGGCAGAAACTCCAGTGGCGACCTCGCCATCGAGCGAGGCAGAGAGAGGTGTGGGAGTATGCGTCCCCCCTCTACTTGCTACATCTACGTAACTGGCCTTCTGCACCGTACTAGACGATGTAATTAAGGATAATAAATATTCAATTGTCGCTTTTAAGCTGGACATCCCAGCCTCAATAGAGGTCAATTTAACAGTAAGAGCGTTTACTTTGTCAACTAATTGAGCTGAGTTTGATAAAATCTGCTCGAGAATTTCACTATTTAAAGTGACAGAATTCACTGCCGGTCTAGCACTGATATTAGAGGAAGAATTTGGGAGTGCAGACTCACCATTTTTAGTAGGAGTGACTGGAGTGAACATTCAAACAACTTAAATGGGCAATGTTTGTACAAAAAAGGCAGGCCAAAACATTTTGTAAATCATTTATCTGACTCTTACACTTAAAGCACATAGCAGGTTTACTACGTGTAACACGCTGGGCAAGCCCTGAATGGGACATGGCCAGAACAAAAAGAAAAAAAAAACAAAAAGAAAAAAAAAACTATTCACTGTAAGATATCGTAAGAAGTCTATAATAACAAAACGGCAACAGGCGATGTTTACCGTCCAAAGGCTGAACAAAGACTGTTTAACTGAACTGTAAAGTTTAACTTAAAGTTTAACAGTTAAACAGTAAAGTTAACTTAAAGTTTAACAGTTAAACTGTAAAGTTTTAATTTTCTTTTAAATATTTATAACTAAAATTTGAAGATTTAACTTAAACAATTGTTACGCTACTTTGAGTAAGCTCGGGAGCAAAATCTCAGAACAGTTATTAACAAAATTAAGATTGTTGTGAGTCACCTCGGGCCGATTTTTATTCATATTGTAATTTGGCAAAAACTCAATGTTTACTGGAGCGTTCTAATAGGCTAGAGTGTTTGTTTTAGTCAGCACCACTGGTGGCAATTTGACTTTTCTCTTTTTCTGTTTCTACAAGCCGCTGCCCACTCAACATCTCTCTCGTTATTAAAGTGCATTAATTAATATTATTATTTGTTTTTGGCTATAACTCTATAAGAATTTTGTAACAGTGTAATCTTTCGTTGGTACCGCCTTATAAAATTTTGTAAACTTATTATTATTAATAATATTTTTTAGAAACTAATTTAAAATGGTCTGATGGGTAGGTTGTTTATAAAAACTTTTAAATCTTCATTTTTAAAAAACAATTCCTGCTTTATTTCAACCCCACCTTGGGACATTATCAAGCTGTAATTGAATTAATTTTTACTTCTAGTATAATCATTTAATTTATAAAAATCACTCATCCAGTAGCTTCATAAAAATACACTTCTCAGTTGTGTCTTACACAACAGTGTCACCATATAAAAATACATTTTATTAAAAACAATCTAATAAAAAATATAAATTTTCTCTCTTGAGAAAATGTGTATAGTCATAATAAAACTTTTTTTAAAAAAGAAGATTTAACATTTTTTACTAACAACCTACCCATCAGACCATTTGAAACTAGTTTCTAAAAAATATTATGAACATGTATAGTGGGTAATTAGAATTCAACAAAAATTATTACTACTAAACTTACAGTCCACCTTATTTTTGATGTTTCTTTATTATTCTTTGTATTTGGTTTACACGCTTTAACATTTACTCTCGACTACAGAGAGCTATGCTATAACTTATTAAGTTTAAACTCCGTGCCAGTAACTGAGTCCTTTATTAAACTGGTTTAAAAATAACTCGTAACTAGTTAAGAATATTCTTTCGAAACATCTTAAAATGAGTAATATATCTGACTAACTTTACAAGAACTTTCTAGACAGTTAGAAGTGCCTGGAAAAGTATTTTCAAAGTTAAGTAAGAAGATTTGTAAAAACAAGAGGTTGATGGGAAGAGGACAAGGGTTGTTTTCTAGTCGTGAAGTAGTGTTGAACTGTATATTTCATGTGAAGTTTTAGAGCCAAAGTAAAGAGTTAAAAGACAAGATAGGGAGCGAGAGAGGGCAGACACAAGTAGGCTTTTTAAAACCTTGTGAATAAATCATGTTACTGATGGTAAAGTTAAACCTTTACTGGGATTCCTCTAGCTCTCCTCTCTAATAGAAACACGTATTTAAATAGCCTTCATAAAAACAAACTCTTCTGTGTTAAAACAAATCTCTACCCGCATCCTCAGTGTCAAATAAACTAGGCATATGAAATAGAATTCACAATATTACAACATATTACAACATTTGGTTGGCTTTGAATTGGAACCAATGGGCATACTGAGGTGCAAAGCTAATAAAATTAGTATTACTTAATATCAAACTCTTATTCTGCTCCGTTAAGCCACCTTTATATAATATATTTGAGGCTATATCATAATAATGGTTTTGGAGGATAATTTTTTTTTTTTTTATTTATTTATTTATTTTTTTTTTTATTGAAACCATAGCAATGACATTAACACGAGAAGTTAAGAATTTTACTTTTGAACACTATTTTCATGAATAAATGAATTTACTAATAAAAATTCCTTCATTTGTCCTCAATCTTCAAGGGTTTTTTATTTTAATCTTTATTGTTTAACACAACTACATAATTTATTGTTATAAGTGTTACAGATGTTAAATGTTTTTTGGCAATGAAAACGTGAGAAAAGTTATAGTCTATTCCTTTCGTAATAGACTCTTCCTTTCGGCTAGGAAAATGATTAAGAATTAATAGTTACACTTGTAAATGATTAAAAGTAAATGAATATTAAATGTGGAAATGAATGAAATTTAATCAAGTGGAGATTAAAAAGAATATGAGTGGAGTGGAATATGAGTGGAGTGGAATATGAGTGGAGTGGAGATTAGAAAGAATAAAATTAAATATAAAAATTATCTGACGGGAAGATCTCTAGGCCACTGCCTCTCCTGGCGACAAGTGGGATATCTGGAATAATTTGGGATGCAAGGAGTTCTGTTAGAGGATAGGAGTGATTGTGTAGTGAATTGTGGGATGTGTGGTATCGGGATAGAGATAGGTCTCGGACAAAAGGAACATTGAGAATGTTGTGGAGACGTAAAAGGGGGCATCTGTGATTTTAATAAGGATCTTGGATTGGAGAGTTTGGATTCGATGGATGTTGGAAGGCTTGGTGGTACCCCACACTTCTACACCATGGTCCAAGCTGGTTTTAAGACATCATTTTAAATACGGAGTTTATTATTCAAGGTAAAATTAGACATAAGATCTAGAAGACGAAGCAGCAACGTGTATTGTCTTTAAACGTCCGTACGTTTTGTTTTTGTATGATGATGCCAAATGAGTCGCCTATAGGGGAGAATGTTGGCGACAATATTAAGCAAATCTGTTCCTTGAGTTGTTTTTGTTTATTTATGTTTTATGAAAGTGTCACATTTCGTTTGTAAATAAAGTAAATATATTCACGGTTTTTTTGTAAAGTAAAATTGATCTGTGCGGACGCATATTTCTATATATTAGTTACATTAAAAATCTACCATAATGGGACAAGTTATATTTGGGATCAAGATCAGACCTGCCTTATCTGCAAACAGGAAGAGGAAAACTGGAACCATATTATAAGGAAGTGTCCGGCCTATGCACCGCTCAGAACTTACTATCTGCCAGAATGGATGACAGACGAAACAACACCTCTACACCACGTAATAGAAATTAAATCAAAGAAAGACGCAGTCAAAATACATACCTTTATTATTAACGCTTTGCAAGTTAGAGCTTTTATATTGAACGAGTAACTTACCACACAAAATTAGGTTAATATAAGTTTAAAAAAAATAAAAATAAATAAATAAATAAATAAATGAATGAATAAATAGTAATCAAAATAATAATAATAATTCAACAATTATAGAGCAATGTTAAAGAGGGAAAATATGTAATAAGAAAAAAGAAGAAAACAGGTTATTATTTTGTATCTTTTTTATTTTTATTTTTTTATTTTTTGTTTATTTGTTTGTTTATTAATTTTTTTAATATATGTAGGAATATTCTATACTTTATTATCAGTAGCAATGGTTATTTAACTTTGTAAGTAATTGTCTTTTTTTTTTTTCATTCATATATTATTGGATTTTTTAATTTTTACTTATTTATTTTATTTTGAGTTTTTGGTACTTACTAAAGTTCACTTATATAAACTTTTTATATTACATGTAAGCGTCTAGCAAGGACCCATTGTATGGGAAATGTAAATTTCTCTTTAGCAATAAACTTCTATTCTATTCTATTCTATTAGTTACATTATAATACTGCGTACTTAATCCAAGAGGTTCCGGGCCCAGAACTGGTACAGATTGTGTGAAACCGTAGGAAGAATAAAGAACGGAAATCTACCGGAATAGCTAAATATGTCTGATTCTTTTAAAGTGTTAAATCTTCCGAAGTTAAACGGAAAGAATTGTCAGATCTGGAAGTATAAGGTAGAGTTATTACTTCTCAAGGAAGAGTTGTGGGATGTAATTGTAAAATCTCCGCCGGATCCCATAACAGAGGCGTGGTTAAACCGAGATGGCAAGGCCAGGGCGACGATCGGACTTCTTCTTGAGGATAGTCAAATATTTCATGTCAGAGCGGCGAAAATGGCAAGAGAAGCTTGGTTGGCACTTCAAAAGTATCATGAAAAATCAACCCTGACTAATAAAGTTTACCTGCTAAAACAGTTGTGTCGTATGAATCTCTCGGTGGGAGGAAATATGGAAGATCACTTTATGCGAATACTGGGCACTGTACATCAATTGTCTATTTTAGGCGAGAACCTAGCTGAACACCTGCAGGTCGAATTTTTACTTTGCAGTCTTCCTGATAGTTACGAACATCTTGTTACAGCATTAGAGGGTCGAGCTGAAGAAGACCTCACACTTGAATTAGTGAAAGAAAAACTGTTACAGGAGTATAAACGACGGCATGAAAATTCTGAGTTAGGAAGCAACGAAACGGCTCTCAAAGTAAATAAAGGACGGCACCAACCACGACCAGCTTACAAGTACCACCAGGAATCAAATAAGGTAGATAAAATCTGCTTTTAGTGTAATAAAAGAGGTCATTTGAAGAAAGATTGCTACTTTAATAAAAGAAACAACAAGAAGGCTAATGTTGTTGTTGAAAATACCACGCAACATCATAGTTTGGAAGGTAAGCCGGATATGTGTTTTAACACGGTAAGAGGAAGTGTATCTTCAAATAGCTGGTATATTGATTCCGGAGCTAGCACTCACTTGACTAATAAAAAAAAAGTTTTTTCATAAGTTTGAAAAAAGAATGTCAGAGGTAGAAGTTGCTGATGGAAGAAAAATTCAGACGGTTGGAATTAGTGATGGAAAACTAAAATGTCTGCTTGATGGAGGTGAGATCAAAGAATTACGGTTAAGAATGTTCTCTATGAACCACAATTAGAAACAAGCCTGCTTTCTGTAAGAAAGTTAACGAAACTAGGGTTTAATGTAAAATTTTCAGAAAAATCTTGTGAAATTGTGTACGACGGAAATGTATTTGCAGTGGGATTACTGGAGAGAAACCTGTACAAACTTCGGTTAAAATGGTGCCCAGCGGTGGGATAATTTAATTTTAAATTATTTAATTTGAATTTCCTCTTTTGTTTATAACCTACGCCGAAGTAGGAAGAGAGTTTTTCTTGTTTACTCACTTATGCTTGTTTCCATTATGAACAGTTTAATTTATAACGATGCCACAAGGCACGCTACCACCCTTTGATGTGTGGCGACGTATTACAAAATGGTGTGGAATGGTGGTGGTGGTGTGGTGGTCCCTCCCTTAGGGGGAAGGGACGTATGTCTTTTCCGAAAAAATCGGTCACTACTAATTCATTAGTCTTGGAGCTAGTCCATAGTGATCTCTGCGGCCCTTTGCAAACGATAACACCAGGTAAGAAGAAATATTTGGAGAGGGTCTAATGACGGCAAATTACATTCAGAACAGTTTACCTACCAAGTCAACAGGAAAAATTCCGTCTGAACTGTGGAACGGTAAAAGATTAAATGTAAAATACTTCAACATTTTTGGATGCGAGGTTTTTATGCATATTCCAGACCAAAAGAGACGCAAGTTAGATCAAAAGACTGAAAAATAATATTTATTGGTAAAAAAAAAAAAAAAAATAATAATAATATTAAACAGAAAAACAAATAAATTATATATTAGCAGGGATTTGAAGTTCATGGAAGAAAGTAATTTAAATTTGAAAACAGCCGGAAAAGAGGCTGAAGAAGAAATAGCAGAAACTAATGAAGTTCAAGTTATTCTAGAAAATAGGAAAGAAAACTACATGAACGAGAAGAACAGCGTTATGAAGGAGAATAATGAAACCAAACAGGAAGCTAATTCTGATAATGACGAAGGAAACCAAATTTCTGTACGAAGATCTGAAAGGGAAAATAAAGGAATACCCCCCGATAGACTAGTTCATGTTGCTAAAGGATAGATTCAAGATCATGTGTTGCCTGAACTAAGAACAAGAGAAGAAGCGTTGAAGAGAAAGATGCGGATAAATGGATCGAACTGATGAACGAAGAAATGGCAGCAATAGAAGTAAAAAAAAACTTGGGATATTGTGGAAATACCAGAAAAAAGGACATAGTCGGATGCAAATGGGTCTTTAAAATAAAGACTGATGAAAATGGAACACCATGTAAATGCAAAGCAAGAATAGTTCCACAAGTGTTTTCCCAAAAATACAGTAAGGATTACGACGAAGTCTTTGCGCCTGTGGTTCGTCTAACAACATTGAGACTATTTTTAACCATTGCAAGTACAAGACGGTGGACAATTATACATTATGATTTTAAAACAGCATTCTTGAACGGAGAGTTAGATGTAGGAGAAATTTTTATGAAACAGCCGGATAGGTACGAAATTCAAGGTAATAAAAATTTAGTTTGCAAATTAAATAAAGGTCTGTACGGACTAAAACAGGCAGCAAGAATTTGGAATATTACAATTAACAAAGTTTTAGAAGACCTAGGATTCAGAAGAGGAGAGTTCGACCAATGTATTTACCGAAATATCATTAAAGGAAAACTTATATTCATTATAATTTATGTTTATTATAATGAAGAGCTCATCAAAGAGACAGCTAAAATAATTGGAACTAAATTTGAAATAAAATGTCTCGGAAACGTAAAATTATCTAGGAATGCAGGTTGAGCGGAAAGAAAGCGGAGAATTCACACTAAGTCAGAAGACATACATAGAAAAATTATTGAAACATTTTAATTTAGAACAGGCGAAAAGCTCAAACATTCCTCTGGACCCAGGATACTCCAAGAAACCTAAGAAGAGGACGATTTCTTTCATAATAAGGAAATATATCGGAGTGCAATAGGAGCCTTGCTGTAATTATCTGTGAATACAAGGCCAGACATAAGTGTAGCCACATCAATATTAGCCAGACAAGCAGGGCCGTTTTAGACGTTCACTGCGCCCTGGGCACTCCGTCACGATGCGCCCTCCCCTCCCCCCCCCCCCCACTGTACGGTTCCAATAACTTTTGAACCAAAAGAGATAAAAACATGAAACTTTCCAGTATTAAAGATCGTTTTGTCGCGCACACAGGAAACATATATAGTGAACTCAAAATTATTAGCTGTTCAAATTCAAAATGGTGGATAACTCACATCGCGTGAAAAAAATATATTTTTTAAAATTTTGAGTGGGGTATCAACTGAAAGATATTGAAGCGTAGATTACAAATATAACACTTGTGGGTAGTGTTTAATTTTCCGCGTTTTAACATCAAAATTTTGTGTTCCCCCCTCCCCTAAACTATATTTCTGCTGTTACTAAAAATATAAAAAATATGCAAAATGTGCGGTCTGATGGGCCAAAGAAAAAATAAGATTAGCAATTTGATCTGATAAACTGGGAGTCCAAAATGGCGGCTAATTTCTGTCAAGGGGAATTTTTTTTATTTTTAATTTTTAGTAGGGTATCAAATGAAAGGTATTGAAGAGTAGATTACAAAAATATATAACACTTGGGGGTAGTGTTTTATTTTCCGCGCCATTTTGTCAAAAAACATCAACATTTTGCGTCCCCACCCCCCTATACTAATTACATGTTCACAATACCAACGAAACCCTTTTTACGTGATACTTTACGCCTAACCAATTTTTACTCTCTAATATAAAGAGAAAGTATTATGATGGCACGAAAACTCGAATTTAAATTTTGATGGATTAGCACGTTTTGAGGTCCACTGAGATTTTAAGAAATGCCTGTCTGTCGTCTGTCTGTGCAGATGCATGGAGCCTAAACTACTGGGCCGAATTTGAAGATATCTGGCATACATGTTAAAAAAAATCATACCCCGAGAAAAAATTGAGTAATGAATTTTAGCCATAAAATAAATTAGGCCATAAATTTGGGGCAGTATCCCCCAAAGACTATGAAAAAATTATTTTTCGAAAACAGTTCCGAAAATCTAAAATGTAGTCCATTTAAATTCGAATCTAACGATATAAACCGTTTTCTCGGGAAAAATCTAGTTTCCGAGACATTGATGAAAATAAATCTGATTTTTTTTAAACATTAAAGCGAGCTTAATGCAATTAATATTTAACATTAAACAAATTAACAGTTAATCATTATGAGTTTATAGTTTAAAAGAATAGTGGGAGTAGACGGTAGTGCTAGGTGGTACTCTTACTTCACTTGGAAGGTTTTATAGTAACCCTGCAAAGGGTTGGTTTACTGTCCTGTCACAGCTAGCAATCCTACACACGTATCCTTCTTTACAGATAACTATAATAATTTTCATGTTTTCTGGGACCTGGGGCCGAAATTATATGACAAAGTTAGTGTGAGTTGTCTCGAATCGATATTTCTTGCTTTTGCTCTGGCAAAATCGTCTATTTAAATTGGTATAGTAAATTCCTAGCGTTATGTCGCTTTTCAGGTTGTCAACTGTTCAGCTTATATTTACGCATTGTAGACCTATTCACTGTATTTATTCTGTTAAGAGCTGAACACATTTTTTTCCGCATTTATATTTTTTGCCCTTGCAAAATTTAGCTTTGCCCCCTCCCATCTAGCCTTTTGAGTTGCGCCCCCAAACCTCTTGCGCCCCTGGGCACGTGCCCATCGTGCCCCTATAGTTAAATCGGCCCTGCAGACAAGTTAGTGCACCTAAGAAACGGGATTGGAACGATGTAAAAAGAGTCTTAAAGTACTTAAAGTCGACAGTTAACTATACCATCCAATTTGGTACTAATATCCAGAGCGACAATAGTAATAATAATATCTTGTTTGGATATTCCGACACTGATTGGGCAAGCGACTGTCGAGACAGGAAGTCTAACAGCGGTTATATCTTCTTCTGGAAAGGTGTTCTAATAGACTGGAGAAGCAAGAAGCAAGATTGTGTTGCGTTATCTTCAACAGAAGCTAAATTTGTAGCTTTAGCTGAAACGTGCCAGCAAGCAGTCTTAATTGAAAAACTTTTGCAGGACTTTGACAAAAACTGGCTTAAATTATCATCTATGAAGATAACCAATCTTGTCTGAAGACGCTAGACGTAGAGAAGATCAGCGACAGAACTAAACATATAGACACTATATATAACTTAGTAAACGACCTTAAGAAGAAAAACATAATCTCATTTCTATATTGTCCATCGGAGAAAATGATTGCAGACTTCTTGACGAAGCCTCTTGGACATATCAAGTTACAACAATTATTGCAAGAAACAAGGCTTAGCGCTTAACATTGAGAAGAGGTGGTAGCAGAGCGTGGTTGCGAAATGGAAGCGTGCTGGGCCCATAACCTCTTGGATTAAGTACGCAGTATTATAATATAACATATAAAGAAAATATATTCTCGGCTTTAGTAAAGTAAAATTGATCTGTACGGACGCATATTTCTATATATTAGTTATATTATAATACTGCGTACTTAATCCAAGAGAGAAGGCCTAGGTAACGGACTATATTGGATTGAGGAATATGTACATGATTAAGAATGGCTGGAGGACAGGTGCTATGACGAAGAATAAAAGTGACATGAAAACTTTTCTATTTGAAGGTTTGGGATGGCCTTGTCTACTTGTTAATTCGTATCCTCCATTTCCTTAACCAAGGTTCCAGAAGGAGAAGGTGACTGAGGGTGTTATTAGATATGGTTTGAGGGTTTTCGTGGACATATGGCCTTGTCTTCTGCAAAGGTGGCAAGGACCGAGGAAGGATGTTGAGGGATGTCGTGGGTGAAAAAGGAATATAGGAGAGGTCAAAGGATACAGCCCTGAGGTACTCCAGCACTTACAGGGCAGATGGATGAAAGTGAGGATCCTAAACTTGCACGAAAATATCTATTGGAGAGAAAGGATTTAAGGATGAGGTAATATGTAAAGGGAAGGACGCCTTTGAGTTTCCAAAGCAGCCCAGCATGCCAAACCCTGTCAAAAGCTTGCGCCTCGTCCAGGAAGACAGCTGAGCAATACCTTTATTCTCAAGGGTGGAAACAATGACATCATCGATTCGATGACATTGCTGAACAGTGGAATGATGATGGTTCGAAAACCAAACGAATGGTCAGGTAGGAACGGTTTAAGGATACGGAGAAGTCTGCGAAGAAGGAGTTTTTCTAGGAGTTTTCCCATCACTGGGAGAAGGCTTATAGGACGATTAGGACGAGGGAAGATGAGGAGGTTTGGAAGGTTTAGGAATCATAACAATGGTAGTGAATTTCTATTGAGTTGGAAAGTGGGTAGTTCTAAGGGCGTAGTTGAATAAGTATCTGAGAAATAGGTCTTATGATTGCATCTTTTATATTACATGACAAACATGTTGAGGTTCTTAAATTTTGCATAGTAAATTCTTTTATTAATGAAAACAGTCACTTCAAAAAAAAAATTTCTCGTATCAATGGAATTTCTATGGTTCCGTGACCATAAAAATTACCCTCCAAAACCATTAATATGACATATCCTCGAATATGTTACATATAGGTGGCTTAATAGAGCAGAATTAGAAAGTAATACCAATTGTGTGCTACCTTCTATATACTGTGTAAATTTTATTAGATCGGATGAATAGTTTTCAGTATATAATTTTTAAGGGGCAGCGCCCCCTAAAAACTTAATTTAAAAAAGTAATTTTATTTAACATGTATGTCGAATTTTATCTAAATAAGCCAAGTAGTATAGCTCTACGCATCTAAACGCAGACTACAGACGGTAGAAAGAAACTTTCAAAAACCTGTATGGATTCTGGGGACAAAAGTTATCCATCAAGATCTCAACATCAAATTTTCGCGATATCACAATACTTTTTTTCTATAATATACATGTTGTAAACCATGTTATAACCATGTTATAATGTATTTTAATATTTGAGCAAAAACTTTGACCTCTCAGAAAAATGAGCAACATCGGAATTTCGACTTCAATACCACTTAACATCATTATAACTATCTAATATTCCCTTTGTCCCATAATTAAATTGAAATTTGTTATGGTACATATTAATTGTAATGTTTGATATCAAATCATAGAGTACCGTTTTACACTATCCAACGATAATAGTTTCATAACCATTTCGAATCAAGATAACTTTATAGCTATATTAATACACTTTAAGGAGGACATCATAGAATAGAAGGAATAGACAATATCTTAAAGGAGTGGTAAAAGGTAAAGTCGGGGAATCACAAGAAAAAAAAGAAAGGTAAAACACTAGACAAGACATATATACGATAGTTAGACTCGAGGGAACAACGGCAAAGGGAATCCTTACCAAAAGCATATATGTTTCAGAAAAGGACAAAATGGTTTCGGAGAAGGAGAACAATGTCTGCTTTAAATGGAGCTAGGGAGACTAGGAAAGGATAAAGGAACAAGGTAAGCTTGACAAAAAAAAAAAAAAAAAAAAAAAAAAAAAAAAAAAAAAAAAAAAAAAAAGCTTTTACTGAAAATAAGAAATTTCCACGGAAGTTTGTTCCCTTTATACAAGTATATGCTCTTTATACTCTTGCCTATTTTTTCATCGGGGAAATGTACACGAAAGTTATCTGTCACAGAGGAACATCTATCAACATAGCTTAGAAAAATAAAAAACTATACCAGATAACAATATAATCCGTCAAGTCTGATACTTGAATACTTATTTATGTTACTAGGTAGCAAAAGTTTTCTGAAAAGTTTTTTAAGATTTAGTTCCAAGTCGAAGAAGAGGATAGATGAAACCGAGTCAGGAAATTCATATAGTGACATTTTGTATATATTCACGTAATTTATTAAATCCTTTACAATATTTTATTCCAAACTAATAATAATTCAGAACAGGTTAGTGTAAGTATATCAATGAAGAGTCAGAGACAGTCAGGTGTAGGAGGTAGGAGTTAAATGACTCTACTACAGACTGTTCCATGTCTTAATATTTTTGACCACTTTACAATTAGTAAAGTTTTTAACTTGTTTTACCTTTTATACTATTTAACTAAGGAACAGCATGAAATCCAAATAAGGTTTTGAGAATGTCCCAAAAAAGGGATGAAATATCAACCATGTTTTTAAAAAACTAAAAACAGTTTTTTTATTTACCCCTCAAGACACCTCATTGAAGCATAAACTTAATTTCATATTTTGACATTTTGTATAGATTAACGTAATTTATTAAATCCTTTACAATATTTAATTCAAAACAGGTTAGTGTAATTATATCAATGAAGAACTCTAAAGAATATAATTTCAGAGTAATAAAACAAAAAAGAAGTGAAATTATAATTCGGCATTATCAGAAGCCAGTGAGTGGTTAAGGGTTTAGATTTACTGTTTGGATGTAAAGGTTTGAAATCCCTGTTAGGATAAGGAGAAAGACAGGAGATAGAGATTTAGCTGTTTAGAGCCCAGGACATAGCTCGGGCCCTTTATCCTTCTTTCCACACAAGAATACAAACCTGAGGTCGCTTTTTCACCACACAACAACAGCACACGCGCCCAGGAGAAAAACCCAGAACCATTTACCCACGAGACTTTTCTCCCTGAAATATCACTCTTCAAACATAGAATTGAACCCACAATCTTTTGTCTTTACAAACAGAACAAAAGCCTTTAACCACGATACATTTAGAACACACAAAACTCACCTATTTCTCTTTAAATCCTTTTTTTTTGGACTTCTTGCTTTCAACTATTCTCTCGGGTTGAAATACTTTTGTTCCTTTTTTTCCCTAAATGTTAAAAGAAAAGATGGAATTAACTTTTAGCAAAAGGGCAATCATTTAAATGAAATATATGGAGCACAATATATATATTGTGCTTCGTTTATTTTAATTCACCGAGATAACCTAAAACAATAGGATAACAAATAACTACGATTCAATTGTAAACTCAGTACCAAAAATATTTTGAAACGAGTAAAATAAAGGATTGGATTTATATTTATGCATTTTGGTTATGTAAGGGTACATATTGGCAATAATTCATTTTAATTTAGTGCATAATTTATAATTATATTGATTTTTTTTTTTTTTTGGTAGGGGATGAGGTTTAGTAAAAAAAAAAAAAAAAGCAGAACACTAATTCAATCTAATTTATAAGTTTTAATTAGGGTAATACATTCATTATATCACTTTTTATTTCTTATAGTAAATAAATAAATTACGACTGAAAATGATTTTAAAAGAAAGCCCGTACGCTAGAATGAAGAAAGTTCTATTGATTTTTATTAATACAACACCTCATCCACCATCTAAAAAAATGTCTATATTATTTTTTAATTAATAGTTATTAATATAAATTTAAATTGATTATTTTAAAAGAATATTTTTGTATTGCTATAGTGCCTAAGTGCCAATTTTCAATTCGATTAGATGACTGGAAGTGGGATTAAATAGCCGGGGATTTAATTTTATATTAAAAAATATTGGGGACTCCCTTAGGTATTCAATTCCACTGCCAAGACGTTTATGAAGAAGTCATAAACTCATTTTCATGAATGGCCAAATTGTGTTAATTTGTTCTGTATCGAGTTCAGTTGCATTAATTTATTTTTCTTTAGGGGTGGGGGAGAGCTTTCACACCTCCCGCACCAACGTCACTGGTAAGATATCAATGGAAGAAACCAAGTTTAAAAAAGTTGTTAATCATACATTTGAAATACCTATTTCAAAATGAAATTACTAACTTTAGTTTGTATTAAAACAAGTAAGAATATCATCGTATTATTTTTATTCGCTTTATTCTTAGTTAAAATAAATGTTTTGATAAAGAAAGTTTATGGTCGGAGCGAGACTAAGTCTAGCGAGAAGGACTTTATAATATTAAAGCACCAAGTTTGGTAATAATAAACCAGAAGACTGCGAAATGCTAATGAGTTCAAAGTTGTTAAGTAAACTTAGAAGCCTAGGTCTGGAGGACTTGACGATGTTTTCTCTCTAATATTTAGACAAGGGAATTTGAGGAACCGACCCGAACACACAACCCTAAGTTTCGGGTTCAGCCAGGGGACTTAACACGGCGAATATTGAATAACTTCATTAAATAAAGCAAGCCCGCGCGGGCACTTTAATCCACAATGTTTTTACACAATATACAATATAATGTGAGTCTGGAAAGTTGACTTCTTATAAAGATAAAGCGTAAATAATTAACTAGAAGAACAACTAAGTCTTACTTAATGTCTAGTAAAAGTAAGAAATATTGCTCGACTATACTTTGTGTTAAGCAAAGTACTTATGCTCTTAGTGAAACAAAATATTGAGAACATTGGCTGAAGGCAAAACAACATTGTTTCGTGGTAAAAACTATGCTACAGCTTTCGGTAATTAAAGCATAATTAAACATGCAATTTAAGTGAATATGCTCTGGTGAATTTTGTCCTCTTTCATAAGTTATGGACATAACTTACTTTACTGCAATTGTTGGACTAACGAAAAAATAAATTCTCCCCTCTTCAAGGAGACTTTATGTATGTCAAAATATTGCTAGAAAAAAATATACTAAAATATACACATTTTCATAGTAGATACAGACCCCCACTATGTTACATTAAATTTGGATTATGTGGTTTTATAAGTTTTAATTAGGGTAATTTAATTCGCCGGAGTGAAAGAAGAAGAGGTACTGAGTGGACTGTAGAGCTGCCCTCAGGGTGTCCCCTGTGTTTTCTCAAATAATATTTATTCGACGGCTCTTTTGTTTTTCATTTTCGGGGACCTTTCAATTGGGGTCTATTTACACAGATCTGACCAAATATACCAAATTTTATCGAAACGGAGCCAGAAGATAAGGCTCCACGTGTCTAGGTAGACGACTAACAGACACCTTAAAATCCACTTTTTATGAAAGCAGGCGATATAATAACACGTAAATCCAAATTCATCAACGTCTCAAAATCGAATCATCACAATACCTTTCACAATATCATTACAATACCTGTCTCTCTTTACGTAATTTACTTTGTGTATGAGAAAGTAAAAAACTAGAAATAAAGCAAAAATAGTCGATTAAATATATTTGGAGTCAATGCTATTAAAGTAGCATTGAGTGCAGGGCTCAAATAATTAACGGAATCAAAAACTGTGACTGAACAATGTCTACAATGAATTATTTAATTGTTGGCAACTACTGTTAAAAATTTCACGATAATAGCAGTTAAACTGTTACTGAAACAGTTAATTTGATAATACAAAATTAACTAAAATGAAAATAAGATTTTCTTATTATAAAAATGCTTTCAGATTATAACTTGAAAATACCATTATATTTACAACTTTTGTAGTTAAAAAGTTTTTTTTAGAGTGAAAAATTATCCCAAGCATTATTTCTACTAAATTGTTTCAAGGGATTGCCTCATTAAGATAAAATAACAATCAAGCAACGGACTGGAACAAATATTGCTGCTTAAAAAGTAACTTTTAGTAGAAGATTTATAAGTAAGTACAACATTTTGGGTAAGAAAGAAAAACTACATAGATTATAAGTTTGATGCAATAATGGGATAATAAAAGAAAAAAAATGTAATATTAGCCATGTACTTTAACAAATAGGGCAACAAAAGTTATCGAGAACAGATAAAAATCAGATCCAAAGTTTATTCTGACTTATTTGTAAAGTTTACAATACAAACTTTTTAAAGAAACGTATTTTCAATTCATTCCACCCCATTGGAAAAAAATCTAATCATAATAAGATAAAAGGCTCGTCGATTTAGCAATTTACTGAAACTTTATCGTCTTAGATTTCTCTACAGAAAAGAGGAAATAAATAATATTACTTTGGACTTTGAACAAGAAATAATGAACACATTATTAGATTTCATTGATCAGGATTCGACAATATCTAAGCCTAAACGAACGAAAACAAACGATCACTGTCTACAATTACTATAAAAGAAATAAGATATGTAGATAGAGATAGAGTAATTGGATTCAATGAAATAATGGGCCAATGAACTAAAAATAGACGATTGACCACGTGGATTATGGTTGTTTGGACTTGTTTCTAGTCTCAGTGGGTAAACATATATTTTTATTTCATTTTAAATGTGAGACGATTGACATTTTATGGGAACATCTGTGGACCACTTTCGGCGAAACAAAATTATTCTTAAAAACAAGTTTGTGGTCACCCGGAAGAATCTAATGTGGATCTAATTTCGTCAAACAATAATATTAATTTATTTATATTCGGATGAGTGCTTGAATAAAGGTGCTTATAAAACAAATAGTGCTTATACGAAAGAGAAAGTAATAGGCGCAGAAAAGACCAACAATTGACTAGCCATCATGACTTAGGCTTACCATCAAAATCAGACGAGTATAGTTTATAAGATACTGTGGTTCAAAAATAAATTGAAAGACGACAGACAGACGCGAAAACAAAAATATTCCTTGATTTCTGAAATATCCCTATTCCTGTTTTCATTTCTGCCGTGAAATTTTTGATTTCGGAGAAATAAAAAAGAAAGTTAAAAGTAAAAAAAAGAAACACTGCCTTCGTTAAATTCGATAAGCTAGAAAGCAATATAAATATTCAAACACAATGCTAAAGTTAAAGTTCCACATAGCAACTCAACAAAGAATTTAAAAAAAAACGCAGCGTAGCTAGGTTCAAAATAAGTATTGTCAAAATAAGTTCCGAAAGCTACTTTTGCTTTGCGTCCAATAAAGGAAAAGATATCATTGTTGATTTATGCAAGCATCTAGGTTTATGATTCTTAATGCTCTCATACAACTAAATCTGATTTTTCCCAAATATGTATATATTAAATTTTAACTTAATAATGTCGTATAAAAGTTGCGTTAAATCCCTAAAACTAATAATAATATAATTAATGGAATCCGACGTTAAAATCAACAGTGGGAAGACATTTTTAAAACATACCCTTGTTATTTTTGTTCCGTTTTGTTATTCGCCGGAGTGAAAGAAGAAGAGGTACTGAGTGGACTGTAGAGCTGCCCTCAGGGTGTCCCCTGTGTTTTCTCAAAAAATATTTATTCGACGGCTCTTTTGTTTTTCATTTTCGGGGACCTTTCAATTGGGGTCTATTTACACAGATCTTCTAGCCTGGGGAATTCTCTCGTACACTTCACAGCTTATCTCTTATTTTTCATTTTTTCTTACAACGTATAAGTATTTTTTAAACTCGAAATAGGTTTCATTATAACTGTTGTTATACGATACAAAAATAGAAGAATAGTAGTTTATAAGATGTAAACATAAATTTGTATAAAATGTTTTCATTTTTACTTGATATTGAAATCGGGGATTTTCTTCTTAATATGTTTTATTTTCTCATATACGTATAGTATAAATAAATATAAAAAGAAAGTATTGTGATGTTGGTGAATTTAAATTATGAAATAGTCATGGATTTTAGGCCCCCCGCCCAGAGCCTATAAAGTGGTCTATACAAAATGGCGGTCGTTTCAACAAAATCGTGGAGTCTGAACTGTAGGGCAGATTTAGATGAAATTTAACAAAACAATCGAGAAATGATACTCCAATCCAAAACAGTTTTAAATTTAAACAGATTTTTAAATTTTACATTAAAGGTCAAGAAAAATAAGAAATATCTTTAAGAGTTGGCGATAATAATCATCATGAAGTCCTACTTATTAATTACTTATTGATAAAGAGGTAGAGGAATCAAAACTAGTCTGTATTGTTTACTTGATATTATCATGCTTTAATTGAACTAATTTAATAATTTTATTAAATTTGATATTTTAAATTGTTGAACCTTTTGTTCATTAAATTAAGGCTAATTATTTTTATAATAACTAGGGGGCTCTGACCCCTACTCGCTTCGCTCGCCAACCCCCGAAAAGACGTGGTCTGCGCGGTCGTCGTGGTATAAGAAGGAAAGTAGTATAGTTATGGAATATGTGACGGGAAGTAAGATAGTGGCTGAGGTGTATGGGGAAGGCTCAACTACTATCTACTTTCCTTTTCTCGCTGACATTTTAATATACCTACTCTCTATTCCGCCTTACAGGCTTTTCTCTTCTCGGACGAATATAATATCACCCTCACTCTGTCTATACGGTTATAGTACTAACCGTCACTCTCTAGCTCCCTCTTTACCTCCCCCCCCCAGACTCAACCCTCTCTTAGAGGGTATCTCCTAACGCACTCTACTCTCCGTTAAGTATGTCACTCTCACTGGACTCGTTTGTTTACAAAACTTTTTTCATAATATTTTTATAATAATTCATAATAATTCATTAATATAACTGTCAAAAGAACCACTACTTTAGCTTTTAACAATAATTTTAAATAAAAAATTTAATGTAATTTATTTAATGTAATTGTTCATTTTAATTGCAGGCAAAATGAATTGAAAGCTAATCTACTCCATATTATATCCTTAACATTGCGCCGACCCAACTAAGTATGCATGCAATGCATTACAATGCATGCGGACAAAAAAAAGAAACAAAAAAACTTTCGCCTTTATCGGNGATTAGTACGCTGTGTTTATTAGCAATCCTTTTTAGAAGGACAGCCCACACATTTACTATCCTTGTAAATAAAGTGTTTTCTCTCTTCCCTCCTCTATTTTCTTTCTATGACAATTGTTTTGTTTATTTGTATGAATAAATGGATCAATTAAGCAATATTTAATTTGCGAAGATGGTTGAGAGGTTGCACTGAGATACACGGTGCGCTTTGTCAAACAGTACATTTGAATGATTTATTGAGCTGAACGAAGCGAAGCTCTTATACTACACTTTGCATTTTTTCTGATGCATACACCTCCTGAACGGCTGAGCCCATCTGCGTAAAATTCGGCACGGTCATAGTAACCAACTACAGGAAGGTATAAATCTGAATTGGTCCAAATTGGTACGCAGGGGTACGGGGTACGGAGGACAAACTTTTTCTCCTGAACGGCTGAGCCGATCCGCACAAAATTCGGCACGGTCATAGTGACCCACCACAGGAAGGTATAAATCTGAAATGGTCCAAATTGGTTCACGGGGGTAGGGGTACAAAAGTTAAAATAGTATATGCCCTTCAAGATGCATGTCGTTGGAAAGCTCTTTAAGAGTACAGTTATTGTTGTTGTGTTAACTTTTGTCATATTTTCATTTATGAGGGGTAATTTTATTGGTAAAATAGATAAAATGGAAAAAATAAATAGATATTATTAAAATGCACGCTCAGCTTAATATTGGAAGCATTGCACACCTAGTATATTTTAGTGATTATATATGCATGATTTGTACATAAGAGAGTGGATATTCCTTTGTCAAAATAATATATTCCAGGAAGGCCTGAACACTTTTCTTACATCTTCCCCTCACAGCACCGTATTCTTCAGTTTTTCCGGTTAAAATGAATACTGTACCTGAAGTAGGTTTTTTTTTTATTACAATAGGAAGAGTGGCTTTGAAGATATGGTGGTTCGAAAGAATGTAGGTCGATTGACCGAGAGAATGACACGGACACGGGATTAAAAATGTTCTTTCAAGTCTGAATCGGATATCTGTCTAGGAAATTTTCAGTCTGTCCCAAACTAGAGTTAGTGTTTTGACAGCACGGAAAATCACTAGGTCTGTGGTTAGGGGGCCTCTCCCCTCCAGAAGAGACATTTATCTTTGCGTAGTTGGCCTAACTTTTTGTCCGGGAAAATCTCGAGCTCTCATAGGCTCCTTACCCCATTTACTAGTTTTTATAGCGCGCTGTCAACGCACTAACTCTCGTTTAGGATAGACGGTAATCATCAGTTATTAAGCATATTTTCAAGCAATATTTTAATACAATGCATCGTTTTATTACAAAAGAATTGTTTGCCAATTTGTATGCGCACATAGATTCATCGGGTCCTATTATTGAAAAAATCAGGTCAAAAAAAGGTCACCTGGGATTTCAAGTGGGGCCACACTTATATTAAATTTGCGCAGATTATTTAATTGTAATAATGGATGGACGATCTGTGAGCTACTTTGGACAAATCAAACTTTTTTTCATAATCAGAAGAGAAATTTTAAGATATTGATGAAAATAAATCTATTTAGCGGAAAATCGGAACCTAATTTAAAACAATTTTTTTATATAGAAATTTGTGATTGCGGACAAAAAAAAGAAACAAAAAAACTTTCGCCTTTATCGGAAGCGAAATAGAATAAAGGTATAACATAAAAACTAATGTTATATTTGTGGCTGCCGTAATGGGAGCGTAAGAATTGGGAAACGTTTTACTGTAATAACTCGTATATTAGGTATATGAAACACAACTTTAATTTGTATAATTACAAGAATAAGAATCCCGTAAAAGAAGTTTCCCTCTCCTACTTAATCAGGACTTACCAAGATGACAGAATATGTCACTTAAAATAACTCTTCCTGACCAAGTAGGATCAGGAAACAACGAAATTATAAAATAATACCTTGATTTGGTGACACAAATTAATCTAAAATAAACTGCTGTGGTCAGTTTATTATAGCCACAATATTTTTTTTTTATACATAAATGGTTCTTGTTTTAATAGTCTAAATCAAAATCAAATATACTATCTAACCTAGGCAGTGATAGTTTTGCATACATATATGACTGTTAAGATTTCTTTATTCTATTTATTTGTTTGTTCATTCTATCTCTCTCGTTCATTAGGTATGTGCATTGTGCATTGTAAGGTTCTGTAAACACAACACTATGTGTAAATATGTCTTAAGTCTCTTCTAAAGAAAGCTGGGTAAATTTTCTCTTTACATTTTCTTATTTCTCTTGACCCTTCATGTAAGTGTTTGCTGTTCTACCCGATATAAAGGGTAAGGAAACAGATTTTTTTATACCTTTTTTGAAGCAGTTTTAGTTTGTATAGGTGTAATAATAATGTTATCTTTGTACATGTTGGTAAATTTCGCAAACAAGTGTTTGTTTTGTAAATGAACGCGAATAGGTTTCTCAGCTAGAAATGTTTACATTAGGTTATTATTGGGCGTTGTTGTTTAAGTTTTTTATTCTGTACCTTGGTTTGATGTTTGTTTTTTTTACTTTCTCAAAAGTGGTTTTTGCATGTCTGTCTGTGCATGTGCAGGCGCCTGGAGCCTAAACTACTGGGCCGATTTTGACGAAATTTCGCATACATGATCAGAAAAATCTTACCCCGACGTGATATCAAGAAATGAATTTTAGCACCAAATGTGGAGGTACTAAACCTGAAAAAAAATCTGAAACCTGAAAAAAAAACTGAACCTGAAAAAAAATCATTTCTCAAAAAATGTTCCAACTATTTTGATTAACGAATTCTAAAATGTAGTCCATTTATACGAACCAAACTGTCTAAGCCATTTTCCCGGGAAAATTAGTTTTATTGATGAAACGATTTTTTATTTTTAAATTATGGTCTCGTGTCTGTCTGTCGGTCAGTCTGTGTGTCCGCGAATTTTGAAACGTCTTACGATAACTTGAGTAATTCTTGACCGATCTTGATGAAATTTGGTAGACATGTTCATTTTACCAATGCCCAGGACGAGTTCTTGGACAAAGTTATCCGTCCAAGCGTTCACGCATAACGCTCACGTAAAAGTAAACTTCAAATTTAAAATTGGAATTTTAGGCCGGAAAAAAAAATCAAACTTCATCTATTCAATGAGACAAACATTTTTTTCAAATTCAATTTTTTAGTAAAACCAACAGCGACACCGCTATGAAGTGTTAAAGATCGCTAAAACTATTAATTGTTTTGAGAAAATAAAGAATATAACAATAATGTTAATGATATTATATACAATAAACATCATGATAGGATTCGAGGAAGCTATGTGCCACACTTATTGGCAGTCTATTTTTAAATTGTGTGAATATTTTTCTATGTATTTTTATAATTATTAAAGGACTATAAAGAATTAATTATTTTAATATAAGATTATAAAATAAATCACTTTTAACATTGTTCATATATATACAATATATATTACAAAAAAACGTTTTACCTTTGAAAATTATATAAAAAAATTGTGGAGAATAGATTAAAGACTGTGGTTTTTAATTTGGGAAAAAAGTTAAAATGGTGCCAGGATGACAAATGTGAGTAAAATTTGTATTTTCCTTAAACCCTTACAGGGCTAGTGTAGGCTTGAAGGGTAAATCTGGGGAATTTTGGGGGCCAAATGCTTTGAAGCATGAAGTGGCAGACCTGCTTCCTCTATTTATCCTTTGCCCCTGCAAGCTTGCTTTTGACAGATAATTAATGATTCCATCCCTGAACATTAAGGCTATTCCAACCTGCTCTAATTCCCCTATATTTTTCCCTCTTTTCTTTCGTTGGACATTTCGAAACCTATTTCCCTAAAAAATTGTAGAATCCTTTTCCTAAAGGAAAAATTGCCCTCGTAAAAGAAGAAAAAATAATACTAGGTTTCCGTAGTTTATAATGATTAACCATATTTTATCATAATTTGTTATTTTTACTGAAATGCTTGGGCTTTGCTTTTAATAATTGTCGGTTTGAAATATTCTACCATTAAGTAAACTATTGATTTCATTAACAAATTTAATACCAGTATTAGTATAATTACAATTTTTTTTGTTAAAAAAATTGTTTTAAATTAGGTTCCGATTTTCCGCTAAATAGATTTATTTTCATCAATATCTTAAAATTTCTCTTCTGATTATGAAAAAAAGTTTGATTTGTCCAAAGTAGCTCACAGATCGTCCATCCATTATTACAATTAAATAATCTGCGCAAATTTAATATAAGTGTGGCCCCACTTGAAATCCCAGGTGACCTTTTTTTGACCTGATTTTTTCAATAATAGGACCCGATGAATCTATGTGCGCATACAAATTGGCAAACAATTCTTTTGTAATAAAACGATGCATTGTATTAAAATATTGCTTGAAAATATGCTTAATAACTGATGATTACCGTCTATCCTAAACGAGAGTTAGTGCGTTGACAGCGCGCTATAAAAACTAGTAAATGGGGTAAGGAGCCTATGAGAGCTCGAGATTTTCCCGGACAAAAAGTTAGGCCAACTACGCAAAGATAAATGTCTCTTCTGGAGGGGAGAGGCCCCCTAACCACAGACCTAGTGATTTTCCGTGCTGTCAAAACACTAACTCTAGTTTGGGACAGACTGAAAATTTCCTAGACAGATATCCGATTCAGACTTGAAAGAACATTTTTAATCCCGTGTCCGTGTCATTCTCTCGGTCAATCGACCTACATTCTTTCGAACCACCATATCTTCAAAGCCACTCTTCCTATTGTAATAAAAAAAAAACCTACTTCAGGTACAGTATTCATTTTAACCGGAAAAACTGAAGAATACGGTGCTGTGAGGGGAAGATGTAAGAAAAGTGTTCAGGCCTTCCTGGAATATATTATTTTGACAAAGGAATATCCACTCTCTTATGTACAAATCATGCATATATAATCACTAAAATATACTAGGTGTGCAATGCTTGCAATATTAAGCTGAGCGTGCATTTTAATAATATCTATTTATTTTTTCCATTTTTTCTATTTTACCAATAAAATTACCCCTCATAAATGAAAATATGACAAAAGTTAACACAACAACAATAACTGTACTCTTAAAGAGCTTTCCAACGACATGCATCTTGAAGGGCATATACTATTTTAACTTTTGTACCCCTACCCCCGTGAACCAATTTGGACCATTTCAGATTTATACCTTCCTGTGGTTGGTCACTATGACCGTGCCGAATTTTGTGCGGATCGGCTCAGCCGTTCAGGAGAAAAAGTTTGTCCTCCGTACCCCGTACCCCTGCGTACCAATTTGGACCAATTCAGATTTATACCTTCCTGTAGTTGGTTACTATGACCGTGCCGAATTTTACGCAGATGGGCTCAGCCGTTCAGGAGGTGTATGCATCAGAAAAAATGCAAAGTGTAGTATAAGAGCTTCGCTTCGTTCAGCTCAATAAATCATTCAAATGTACTGTTTGACAAAGCGCACCGTGTATCTCAGTGCAACCTCTCAACCATCTTCGCAAATTAAATATTGCTTAATTGATCCATTTATTCATACAAATAAACAAAACAATTGTCATAGAAAGAAAATAGAGGAGGGAAGAGAGAAAACACTTTATTTACAAGGATAGTAAATGTGTGGGCTGTCCTTCTAAAAAGGATTGCTAATAAACACAGCGTACTAATCAATCGGGCTGACATCTTTATAGGATAATTAAAAAATTAAACAATTATGGGTTGTAAAAAGCAAAATATTCATTAAAATACGCGATAGGGCTCAATGAATAATAATTGTGAGACTATGTTTTTTCCCAGTTTCGCAAAAATTATATATTAAGTAATATTAAATAAGAAATTAGATGTTTGCATACTTTTATAATTATATTATTGTTATTCGAGTTATAAATTGAGTTGATTGTTTGTTAAGGTTGATGTCCAACAACAGGAACTACTAAAACTAAAAACAAATGGAACTAATAAAAAAAAATGAGACTACTAAAAAGTAGTCTCATTTCACCACGATCGCCACCTTCAACTAAGATTAAAAAACAACATATTATAGTCAGAAAAATTAAAGAACGATCTTAGTTTCAACGTTTTTATTTAATTAATTTCTTATTAAAACCTAGAAAATGCAAAGAAATATTATTATATGGTAAAATATGGATTCTCATTAAAAAGTACGAGCGGATAGGGATTTTTTTTTTAAAGTAATTAAAATTTTAATAAAACAGAAGTTTTCAAATTTTTATTTCCGGGCTGAAGATTTGATTAAAAGAATCAATGGTTTTCCAATAATGAAAAAAAAGCTCAAGAGAAAATTCCTTTTATAAATTCAAGTGGAGTTGAAAAGTTTTAATTCGCTGGATTGAAATAATTAATCTGTCAAAAGCAAGTCTCAATTTGCTGAGGCTAAGGATAAATAGAAGAAACAGGTCGCCATTTTATTCTTTAAGATATTAAACCACCTAAATTCCCCAGATATTCCCAACAAGCGTACATTCTGATCTCTAAGGTTCGAGAGAAATACACATTAAACCGACATATCTTATCCTGACAACGTTTCAACCCATTTCCCGTGAGAAAACCACCAGTTTTCAGTCTTTTTCTTTTGCAACTCTAAGAATATTTTCTCAAACATAATTCACAATTAGTAACAAAATCTCGGGTTTGTTAATTCTTTCTTTTAATAATAGCCTTCGAATTTTTTATTGTACGTAATTGAACAATCGTAATGAAAAGTCTAGGGTTTTGAAAAGTTTTTTTTTTTTGTCTAACGGTGACTGACATTAAAATTGACCGATTTGTACAAAATTCAGCATACAGGTTCATCTCAGCATTTGTGAAAACTGTAAATTTTATTGGAATTTCCATATTTAATATTTTAAAGATGGTGGCCAATATTTCGAGAGTTAAACATAATGCTTTTAGCTGTAATGACATGTTATACAATGTATGAAGGTCCTGGATAAGTAGGAAAAGAATATGTAACTATCATCACAACATCATTTGCGGGAGACTAATCAAAAGGTTTTTAGCTGTTATGATTATGACATGCTATACATTGTATTGAAGGTCCTGGACAAGTAGGAAAAGGCTATGTAACTATTAATACGATATGCCAATTATTCTCCAATATTTTGTGAATTAAAAATTTCGTTAATTAATTATTTTGTGTTGAAAAAAAAAAAAGATTCTTATATGGCTTGTAACATATGATTTTAAACCTCTTTCCAGGTAGATATAACAATATGTAAGATTTTCCCTGAAAAAATATTTCCTGGTAGTCATATTAGAAATAAATATGGCATATATAAGAACAAAAATATTTTTTTTTCGCGAGTTCAGATTTGACAAATATTTTGTTTACTCGTTTCAGTAAAGTGTGCGAGTTCGCAAATAAAAATTTTAGGAACAGCTTTGATGAGAAGGACAAAATTACCGCAATAGCTTAATCAATACGTGAATGGAAAAATAAATAAGAACAAATAAATACATGCGACAGTATAAAAGTAATAATAATAAAATACAATGGAATTAATGAATAACAGAGTTACAAATGAAAACCAGAATATTTGTTCAGAAAAAAAGGGTTCAAAATGTGACGTCCAGCTGAATGTAAACAACTCCACGCTGGCAGAAACTTTCACCTCATTTTTTTAAAACTAACACTCATACCAAATTTACATACGAGCATGTAAATACAAGTGTAAACTTTATACACGTACACACAATGCAAGTATGCCAAAGCGGCGGGACTAAAAAAAAAAAACACACAACCCCTCTCAACCAATTTTATCTGCCAAACAGTGTAAAAAAGGAATTACTTGAAAAATACCGAAAAAGGGGGACAAAAAGAGAAAAATATACCAACAGGTTCTGGGGGTGGAAATTGACACAGCCTGTTGAGTTTACACAACCTCGTTATTCACTTACAAACCTAGTCTTGTAGAAACAATCATACAATTATAAAAACTAAGTCTTATTTATATGTACTGTCGATTTTGCCAAAGCGAAAGTTTTCTCTTATTTTCTTAAGTCTTAATAAGTACATACACAAGTATAATTGATACTTTTATTGTACTTAAAGTAATTTATAAACTCTAGTAACCACTTAAGCGCATTGCGTATTTTAAGAGTAATACGTCAATAGCAGTATGTTTCTTTTATTAACTCATTTTACCTTACAGTAAATGAAAGTGTTAACATTGTACCCACCCAAATAATATCCCCTTAAGAAACGAAATATAGTCAATAAAATAAAAAATATATTTTGCACTTTTTTCCTCAGGACAATCTAACACCTAAGAGCATGAGTGCTAACAAGGTATCAAACCTAATAAAAATTAAAATTCACGGTAGTAAAGGAGAAATTTGTACATTTTTCTATAAAAATTAGTACCGCATACAAGTTACAGAGTTCGCATACAACCTACATAATAGTCTCGAACATATATTTTATATAGCCACAAGTTTAAATAATTTTACACGATAAATTAAATAATATAGAATAAGTAAAATGGAAACGAACGTTACTTAATAAAACAAATTCGTAATAGAAACAATGATTAAAAAATATATTTTACTTTTTTAAATATTTCAAAAAAGTTTATTTGCCCCCGTTTCTGTACATGGGTTACAACAGTGTAAAGTTATCTATATATATAAAATCCAAATACCACTCACTGACTCACTGACTCACTGACACATCACGATATCTCTGAAACCACTGGACCTACGACCATGAAATTTTGTAGGTGTCTTCCTCTTACCTCCTAGGTGCTCGCTAAGAAATATTTTTAAAATCCGCCATCTTAAATCAAGATGGCGGCCATTTATATACAAAATTCGACAAGACGATATCTCCGGAACCAATTGCACTAGAACCTTGAAATTTAGAAGTTAGATTCCTTATATCAAATTAGTAACTTTAGATAAATGGTTAACCAATCGGGCATTTTGATTTAAGATGGCGGCCATACATATATAAAAATCAACGAATGTATGTTCTTTATACAAATCTACAGTTGTAGTCAGATCTTGATGTAAATTTGCATAATTGACCTACAAAGCAAGGGGAAAAACACTGACTTCATGAATTTTCGAAATTTAATTTTGGTACACAGGGGTACGGGGTACAAATGTCAAA
>KZ651580.1:327014-342072 GCA_001010745.2 Gerris buenoi | reverse complement strand
TTTTTTTTTTTTTTTTTTTTTTTTTTTTTTTTTTTTTTTTTTTTTTTTTTTTTTTTACTATCTGCATTGCGCATGGTCTAAATAAAATTAAAAGACGGAATGTACGATAATAGAAGTTAAAACCCCAGGCCACAACTCTATAGGCAAACCACAAAGTATCCTGGTAGGGTAAAACAGGCAATTTTATTGTTGTACTAATAACAAGTTTAAACCACTGTTTAATTTAAGGACATTGAGCAGTAATAGAAGAGACCAGCTGTAGCATGATTAAGAGCTATTAAATTAGATGAAGGTTAAGATTAACATATAACATAAGATATAACAGCATCTTGTTTGACAATAACCTATCTTAATCTCTTTTATTTATTAAAGGTATGAATCTCTAACAACTATTAGGGGGATTATGTCTTAGATACAATTCAAGATTGTAGCATTTCAAATCCCAGTAGGAAAGTTAAAGTTATTCCCCAGGATACTTACTGGTAATGAGTCTTACTTGAGAAGCATTACACCTGCTTTTTTACTTATAGTTTTTCCCTATTTATAATTTTAAATTATACCTCATAGTTTTCCATAACATTTTCAAAAAATAATATAAATGTGGGAACTCTCCCCCTCAATTTTTTAAAAAAATTATTTGGTTGGCTGCACAAGGGCTACTCTGCAAACGCATTGGTTTGTTCGTGTCTTGTAATTGGTTTAAGAACTTTTTTCTTGTTAGTGTGGCTTTTGGTTTACTGTATGAAGTGGCTCTGTAATATGTTGGTGACCCCCCCCCCCCCTCCCCCTTTTCAAATTCATTTCAGCACTGATAGTTGAATTTTCCATTTTCTTGGGGGGAACAATTTCTTTAAGAACATGTATGAGAAACTCTCCCCGTCATAATACCCCTAAGCAATTTCCGAGCTTCAAATCGTACGAAAATCGTATAATCGTATGGTTAGTTTAGATCAAACAATTATCTCTATTGGCACAGTTTCTCGAAGACTGCGTATGAGAAACTTCTCCCTTTTAATATCATAAAACAATCTGACCTAATACACAAGATGATGTAATGATGTCATACTACAATAAAAAATCGGTCCGAGACAACTCAGACAAACTTTCTCATATATGTACATTTAATTACTATTATAACAAATAAAAAATCAACATGAACGTTTCATAAAATGTATCATAAAAATAGCTTCTCCCGGGCGGGGAATCGAACCAAGGCTCTCTCCATCTGCGTTTTAAGCTATTTTCTCAGGAACTTGATTTTTCCCGGGAAAACGGTTTATACCATTAGATTCGTATTTAAATTGACTACATTTTAGAATTTTTTAATCAAAATCGTCGGAACCGTTTTCGAGAAATAATTTTTTTTCAGAGTTTTTGGGGGGTAGCGCCCTCAAATTTGGAGTTAAAATTAATTTCTCGATTTCGCCTCGAGGTACGATTTTTCTGAACAAGTATGCTAAATTTCGTCATAATCGCCCAGTAGTTTAGGCTCCAGGCGTCTGCACAGACGACAGACCGACTTTTTTTAAAACCACTTTTTTGGACTTAGGTGACCTCAAAACGTGTAAATCCATCAAAATCTCAAAATCAAATTTTCGCGCAACCACAAGACTTTCTCTTTTATGAGAAAGTAATAATATGTCGTTCTTTAGAATGATCATATTGGATCCGTTTCATTTAGAAGCTCAGTAGCAAAAGACAAATAAACTATAATATATTGTACAAAATAAATCAAGAAATCTCTCAAAGTAGATAACTATGCACTATAAATGGGTATTTAAATATATTTCTCTTTTACACAGACTTACGCCATCCATTCCTTTCAAAAATGCATTAATATATTAGATACGAAAGAAAAAAGGTAAAATGATAATGTATGCAGTAAAGAGCGGGCTGTGTTATTCACGACGGAAAAAGGGAAAATGGTATAATTTATAACATGAATATCCCTAATGAAGTTTTATGGAAATTACATTCTTACAATATATGAAAGCACCATATATCTAAATACTAATGGTGAGATAAATTGTTCCCTGAATACCATTTTTAGAATTAAATAACAAAAAAATAACTACATGTATTCAAGTTATTTAAAGAAATTTACATTTATGTATGATTTGCAATATATATATACATGCCATCCTTTATTTTATTCTATACTTTTTTTTCTTTTTTTTTAATAAAAAGCTTTCGTTTTTTTTCATTTAACAAAACGTTTTATAATTCTATGCTATAAAAGAAACAAAAAAAATCGAATAATTAAAATGGTGGTACTCTAAATTGCATAATTGGAAGTAGCTTCCATAAAGTTAACAATGAATTGCATCACACACCAAAAACTGGTATGTATTATACATGTGCGATTATTTTTATGAAAAATTGTTCTGTTTTGACTAATATTCTCTCAAATTTGTGACAATTTAACAAATAACCTTACAGAAAAAAAAAAAAAAAATTAATAAACGAATATTACTATTGTTAAATATACTAATTATGTTACAGATATTATACTTATTACAGATATACTTATTATATTACCATTGTTAAATATACTTAGTATGGTACAGACTACACCTAGATGAGAGATAATAGGAAATTGAGTCACAGTAGAGTTAAAAAATAAATTCAGACCTATATGGATACTATGGGGTGATACAATTCCCCTTCCTTTGTTAAATCCGATAGTTGAATGATGCTAACTTTATCCGGCCCGCTATGGACCATCAAATCTAGATCCAACCCTTCAACCAAAAAGATAGGAGAATTTAATTACTTCTGCATTAAGAGCTGTTTCAGCTTTTAACAGTGCTTTATCTATTTCTATATTTATATTTCTTTTAGCTCTTTCTTTTTAAGTAGAATTACTATAGCTTTGATTTTTTCAATTTTTATTTCTATTAATCTCTTGCCGCTACTTTTCAAAATATTTGAGATTACTTCAGGGACTGTTTCCTCATCCTCGACTATTTCACATGTTTTCAGTGGCTTAAGCACTAATTCTTGTATGTGTCTTGTTCTGGTGTTTAATACTTGATTGTTTCTTGTTTTTTTCTTAAGTTATTTAGTTGTTTCTCTTATTTTTGCTTTTTTCTCTCGTAGGTTTTCTTACTAGATAACTGTATTAGTATATTAGTATATTATTAATATTAATTTATGTAATCAGTTCACAACACGTCACGAAGCCCAAAGGACCAGAATAATATGTAGCGTCTAGAAAAAATGTAAAAAATTATAAAAATAATATTCATTTTTTTATTTATGTTTTAATTTTAACCTGATACCTCATAATATTGTTTTAATATTCAAGTGAACTGCGTAGCTCAAACGAAATTCACGAAAACCTTTTAGATTTTTACTTGAATAATTTTCAAGTATTTGTATTATTCCTATTAAAGAAAAAAAAAAAAAAACCAATACGAAGATAAGATGAGACTAAAAAGAAACGAGGAATACTATTTCAATCTTCAAAAAGATCATAATGCTTCTGCTGTTAACTTCGGTAAGCTCGAAATCAATAAGTAAAGTGCACCTAAACCGGTTCTCATTTCCAGAGAAGAAAATGAGAATGACTCGAGATTAGGATCTGTGTTATATTAGAAACAAAAACCACTTCAAAAAGTGAAAAGAAATGGAAGTTCTCTCTAGAAAAATTCTAGAAAATAGAAGTAGAGACTGGGCACCCATAATGAGAAAGAAACGACAAAGGTAAATTAGAGAAGAATGAGAATTAAGAAAGGCCTTCAAAAGCAAATGCGAATACCTAGAGTAGAAAGTAGAGGTGTGTAAAGAAAATTATTATAAAACACAAAGGACTAAAATAGAAGCAACGAGTACTGTGAGCTTAAACTCTAATTAGAACTTCGCGTTTAATTCCTTTCGCACCGAGATAAAACGGAATATTAAAGCAGACAAGAAAAGAACATCACAACACAGCAGGGCAAACTACGAAACATAAAAAGAAAAATTTAAATGATAACTAGATGCCTACAAGAAGCAAGTAGGATATTATTAAGTACAAAGAGCATACATTTTCTTTAATGATGATTCTTAAAAAGCTCATTGTTCTTATTGTGTTCCAGGATGCAAATCCATTCATTTTTTAATAAGCCTTAAATTTTAAATTTGACTTTAAAATTTTTAAATTTACCTAATTAGAAAAAAAGAAAGACGTAAAAGAACTAAAAGTCACTATATACAAAGATAGCTTTCAAATGCTTGCAGTCATAAGACAAATAGTCGGTGTAGCATTTAATATTAAATTTTAGACAAATTTAATCTTGTTTCCCCTAACTCTTTGCACTCTAGTATGGAAAAAATATATATATATATATATATATATAGGTATAGAGGTTAGAGAAGTGATTTTGGCCATCGCCCAACTAGGAACTAATAGTTTTCTTTCTTATGGTTTTGGCCACGAATTCATTTCCTNATATATATTTAAGAAAAAAAAATCAAAACCTACACATTATACATATATAACATTCTCGTATAATGTATAATATAACATAAATATTCAGATGACATTTTATTTCAGATGTATTAAAGTGGATATTATAAAAGGGATCTGAAATAAAAAATAATTAAAAAAATCCATGAGACTGAATAAAATAGTTGGAATTTCGATGGCTTTTCTTTCGTCAAATACAAAGATTGCTTCTTTACTGAGCGAGGAAAGAAGTTTGTCTAAGGAATTCTAGCGAAAGAAAACGGAAATGTATTGAAGACAGGAAACCAAGCAGATCAAATTCTTCCGACACAACTACCAAACCTAAACCTACAATATCCGTTTCCTAAAGAAAACCGACAAAAAAAACTTCTTGAAAATGCTGGTAAAGAAAAAACTACTAGTCTTATATTAAATTCTAAGGAATAATAGAGTAACGAAGGTTCTTAAACCAATAAGTCAAAAACATTTATCACAAGTACGAGATGAAAAAAATATACTCAAATACCTTTGACAAATACTTTCATTTATTAATAGCAAAATCTTACACTAAATAGTTATGTTTAAAGTACCTAGTAAAATATCTCAGTTATGAAGATTATACAAGTATAATCTATAATAACTAGAAACACAAAAAAAAAAAATCATAGAAAAAAACCAATAAATTTAGGATAAAGATTTAAAAAAAAGAAGAGGTAAGTCTAGTAAATGGATCTGAATGAAGGTTAGAAGCTTATAATATCATATACATAAATATAATATTTATAAATGCATTATACTAGACTAGCCGTTAAGCCCGTGGCAACGGGCAGAATAAACATGGTTGAAAAAAAAGAGCTGAGAGATAATTAGTTATAATTAAAATATTTAAATAAATATTTACTGTTTAAATAGTAAGTTTTATGCCAGGATATTCATTACAGTGGGATGGCTCAGCGATAGATTGATAGCTTCATGTGCTGAAGGTCATTGGTTCTATCCCAGCTTATGGCGCAACAATTTTTAACGTTATAAATCATTTAGAGGCGAGTCACCGTCGCCGTCGCCCGTCATCGGGACACTACTCGATTATATTATAAAATATAAGCTACTATTTATGGACTCTAAAATTAAGGGCGTCAAATTTATTTAAAATACGTATGCCAAATTTAATTGAAATCAGCCCAGTAGATTAGGCTTCACGCGTCTGCTTAAACTTCAGACAACAGACAACCGGTTAAGATTTTTTAAAAACTTATTTTTTAAAATCAGGGAGAACATAAGAGTTGTTGATGGATAATATCAACTACTAAAATGAATTGTTCGCCATCACTATATTAATGTATTATTCTAAGTAGATGAAAAAGTAAAAATATAAAATCTTTTTGAACAGATGGAGTTTCAAGACTTTAAAGTCAAACTACTTGTTATTAAATTATTATTATTCTAGCTCTAAATTAAGTAGATAAATAAATTATTTCTTGACAGTTCTAGGAAAGTAACCTAAATAAACAAAGCATAATGTATAAAAAAACAAAAAAAAAAAAAAAAAAAAACAGACCAACTAAGTGCATATTAAAATATCATGCAATATCGTCATTTCTTTCTTTATTATATGATTTATTAATGGGAACAAAGAATGTGACCCCGATACTTTTTTTCTTTAAATATACAACACAGTTCCCATATTAGCATTTCATCTAATATTTTAAAATGTACTTTTCAAAATATTGCAAAATCTTAGGAAAATATATACATTTCACTCTAAAAAAAAGTGGGAATACATTGATTTTTTTATTTTTAAATTTCATCATTTTGCTTCGTGATATAAAATTTTGTAGTAAACATGAGTGTTTAAAAAAATGTTAATACAAGGTAAACGTGAGGTATAAACACCCTTATTTGAATATATTTATAATTACGTGCTGGGATTATCAAAGCTACGATCATACATATTCAAGGAGTTTTCGACATAATATATTAAGAAGAATAAATAGACCACATTTAAGCACATAACCTATAAAATATTCTGATTTGCTTGCGCAGCCTCAGTATGTATTCATGCGAAGGTAAAGAGACCAATAAACAGATGTTTCGTAGACTAAATAAGCTTTGACTACTATTAAAGCTGTTACATTAAATTAATGTTCCATGAGTTTTGTTTAAAAGCAAATTAAATTTGTTTGTTATCTTAATAAGTATGTTGTTAGTTATAAAAGAGTTCATTTATTTTTTAAACGACAGTTTCATTTACATCTTCTTCGCCTGATTTTTTTTAAAATATGTAAGGGATTTTAGTTATTTAAAACAACTTCAACGCAAATTTCTTTTAACTTTTATAATTTACATAGTATAAATAGAGAGAACTTTCGTTTATGAATATCAGGGAACCTTATTAAGAAGAACACTTTTAAATTTCGTCCATCATAAGTAGTCTAAGCAGACGAGTAAAGCATAAATTACTGTGCCAATTTGATGAACATGTTTGGCATACATAGGCTGAAAAATCATACTCAAAGACAAAAATTGAGCATTAAATTTGGAGATACCTCACCTCAAAAAATATCAAATTCAAATGTAGTCTATTTAAATCAAATGGATCCATTGAAGTCAAATGTAGTCACCAAGATATAACGATTTGTGCGTTGTATTGTAGGTTTGAGTAATATTTTCAATAACGTACGAAGATATCATAAAAGTAGCATCACTAAATCATTATTAAGATGTAATAAAGGGAATGTTGTTGTTGAATTTCAATGATTCCAGAGAAGAAATGGTTCGACTGAAAAACATCACATATTTTATTTGTGAAGTTATTGCGGTTGTCTTGTTTCCCTACAGTGCAGTGTTAGGTTGATACAAGCCTAGTCCGGTTTTGTTCAAAGGACCCACCTACGCGGTCCTATTTGTCTTCAGTCATAAAATTTCATCACATAATTATGTGTGAAGGGATTGCGGTTGTCTTGTTTCCCTGTAGTACAGTGTTAGGATGATACAAGCCTAGCCCGCTTTTGTTCAAAGGACCTACCTACGCGGTCATATGTGTCTTCAGCCGTAAAAGACCACCGGAAAAAAATAGCTCTGAACTACACGGAACCCCCAACCCCCTCATAAACAGCATAATGAAATCATAAATTTATCAATGAAAACAAGAAGAATGTTCTCACTGACGTGACACTAAGTTTATAAGAGTGAGATATGGAATTATTTCACTATTTGGACAAGGGATTGTAAGACACAGTGGCAAGTCAGTATACAAGACAAGGGTGTGCTGTGTAAATTCTATGTAATCCCGAGCTTCAGGACACTTCTAATACCAGTTTCGTACAATGCAACTTGACAAAACCCTTAGTAAACCTATAAATTACGTCTTCATTACCACTGTCATACCCCTATCATATTTTAGCGAATACTCCAGATCAGATTTTGACCTTCTGCTTAAATGTTTCTACTGGTTTACAAAAAAAAACCATACTATTGTAACCGTTAGTCATCAACTAACACTAACATAACATTTCACACGTTAAACACTGCTCGCAATACTTCAAACTTTGTTGACTTAAACAGTGGACTTTTAGCATAATAATATTGTTAATTATAAAAAAAATTATCGTTGATGATAAAATAATTGTTGTTGATGATATAATTATTGTTGTTGATGATAAAATTATTGTTGTTTATGATAAAACTAATTGGTGTTGATGATAAAACTGAAAGTTATTTATGATAAAGCTAATAGCTTTTTTTATGATAAAACTAATAATTGTTGATGATAAAACTAATAGTTGTTGATGATAAACAAGTTTAATAGCGTAAATAAGTTTTATCAAATCCAAGTAATATCTAACTTAATAATTTAAGTTGATCTAATTTGATGTTAAGAATTAAACAAACTAAAAACGTCTAGCAGAGATTTCTTCTGAATTTTTAAGAAGTTTTTGGGGAGTAAGGCCTCTAAATTTAGAAACTGAAATTGATTTCTAGATTTTTACAAGGAGTGAAATATTTCATCAAAATTAGCCCAGTAGTTTAGGCTCCACGCGTATGCACAGGCCGTAGACCACAAGAAGATAGACTGACATATTTAAAAAACCAAATTTTTGGACTAAAGCTACCTCAAAACATACAAATACATCAAAATTTCAAAATCAAATTTTTGCGCCTTAACCATTATTTCTCTTTTTAGACTACATACACGAGAAAGTAATAAAGTAGTACACATATGATAGAAAATAATGGAAGATTCACAATTAATATGAAGACTAAATATGGTGTCTACCATCTAAATCATTTATACAATCGTGCAGTGTCCCGGCAATACACCTCGAAATGATTTGTTACTACTAAGCTAAGGCAACAAAATTCATTCCAATAAAAATAAATGTTTGTTTAGATTTTTTGTTTTAAAATAGATATGATATAATAACTTATCTATAATGCTAACCACTCGGCCACGCCGCGCCGGCCCCCTGTATACAATTAATTTATTTATTATAATTAAATCTAATTTAATTCAAGTATATTACTTTTTTTCTAAAAATAAAATTAAGTCCGTTGCCACGGGGTTAAGGACATACGTATTATTAAAATCAGACAATTAGTTTTTAAGATTTAGTGGTCGCAAAATTATTTGCCGATAGACATGAGGCTATAAATGTCCCCTGATGTCTAAAACTAATTTATGTCTAGTGAATTTCGAATTCGAAGATGTAAAAAATTAGTTCAAACTGACATCTATGCATCCATTACCTATACAGTAATAAGAGTCAATCAAATTATTTAGCTATATAATATTTTATTTTCTTCAACATAAACAATAGGGTTCTCTGATTGGCATCAAAAGAAATAATTCAACCAGACCTGAGGGCCTTTGATATAAGAGGCCAAAAGAGTTAAGAAGTCCAGTCATGCACAATGACTTAATAAGCGAATTTTCAAAGAAATCTGCGTATTATTGGCTTATGTAACATAAAAAAAAATTTGGTCTAGAATTTGGATGGGTGAAAAAAAAAATGTTTGGATACACACGGGTACGGGGTACAAATGTCAAAATAGAATTTACCCTTCAAGATGCACATCGTTGGAAAGCTCTTTAAGAGTAAAGTAATTGTTATGTACACTTTTATCATATTTTCAAATAAAAAGGGGGTAAAATGGAAAAAACACGATTTTATGCTATTTTTGACCCTAAATTGTCAAAATGTGACCCCTAAATGAACTCCAAAAATTCTGGCCAACGAACTCATCCTTTCTTTTGATATTTAAAATTTTAAAGTGCATCCTAAGAGGAGATATCGTCTGGAGTGACACATATATACATACTTACATACATACATACATATATACATATACCTATACAAATATACATAAAAAAGTGTTAAAATTTAGGGATCGATTCAGAATGGCCTGAAACGGATTTCCATGAAAAAAATTTTCAAAAATTCGCATTACATAAACTTTGAAGCCATTGCTCGAAAATTCGCTAAAATGAATGTAATAATTAATTTTATTCAATACGAAAAAGCCACGTATTGCCTAGTTTGCTTAATTTGTTCAAAGATAATTTGGTAGGTTTATTAGTAAGTTTTACTTATTATATTTGATTAGTCTACAGAACAAACATTTCTTAAAACATTTTCATAGTTAAAAGGAATATTTCTGAGATTGAAATACTTACCATATATAGTTGGTTCAGTAATTATTAAGTTAGTAAATTAGTTTTAAATGGTTTAATAATATAAAAGAGAAGTATGTATGGATGAATAAGAGGATATTATGTAATTAGAGAAAAGAAACAAAGAGCTGACTTAATATAAAGTCGAGTCAGTACAATTTTCAGCTACGAGAGTTTTTCTTCCCCTCACAATATAGCTGGGCTCAGAATCGGCCAATTAGCTGGCAACTGCACAAACAGTATTAACGTAGAGAGAAAATACAGACTTTGTCTCAATAGGGTTTGAATTGGCTAAAGTAAATATATATGTGTACCGAATGTATTTAATTGCGCGCTCTAATCAGACGTATTATCTTGTAAAACTATCCACTCAAGCAACTTTTTTTTAACAATTCCTTCACAAATTAAAACATAAAACAAATAAAACTTATAAGTAAAATAAATTGTTTAATAATTTATTATGATTTTTTTTACATTAAGGATGGTTAGTTATATTATTAATAACAATTAATTTTCTTAGTATCATGAGACGTTTTGATCCTGTTATTTGGTCATATTTTTCTTCTGCATAGAACTTAAAAAAAAAAAAAAAAATAATAATAATAATAATAATAAAGAAAATTGTACCTTGATAATTGTCGGTAAAAAGAAAGATTGGGGGATGTGTGCATCGTGTGGAAAGCTAGCACAGACTAATACTGAAGTCAAGGAAAGACGAAGGTGGGGGGTACTGTTGTTTACATCTAGGATCCAAAGTATGTTTATCCGAGAACAATCATATTTATTTGTTTTTTATTTAAACGTATTTTCAACAATATAACACAAGTATAAAATAAATATAACTGAAATAAAAGCTTTTAAAAAGTAAATATGAAGATATTTATTTACTTTTAAATTTGTTTTTTTCTTTATAAATACAACAATAATCAATACTCGATTTGAATAGCATTTGCGTAAGTAAAATTTGAGTGAAGCGCCCTATTAGAATTTAAATCGGTCAATAATTGCGGATGCCATTTAAGGTAAAACCGATGTAAATACAACTAAAATTCATGGGAATGGTTAGATCTGTTGATATCAATTACCGCTGGTGCAATAATATATGTTGGATGGTTTGTCGATAGTATCCAACCGATAGTCCCAAATAATATATTAATTGACCCCGCCTACTAAATTTAGATAATGAATACTTTTATCGTATTTAAAAAAAATTGTCAAATTTAAAATAAAAGGAAGGAAAAATAAAATAAATATAAGGCAATAATGGGTTTAAACAGCAAAACAAAAGTAAAATACGCGGTAGGACGCAAGGATGAGCCACACTAATTATAGCACACTATTTTGAAAAAGCCCATGGACAATTCCACGTCAATTTTAACTTTGAATAAAAAAATTAATGCGACTCAACCCGGAATCGAAACAGTATCAAACAATCACACTTATAAATTCCACAATTAAATTCACATTTAGTATATAATTGTTTAATTTTCAACTAGCTATTCGTCTTAGAAAAGAACTCGAGAAAGGTGGAAGACTTTCCTTTTAGTTAGTTTTCAGAACGTCAAGATTTTAAACTAAGGTTCAAAAACTATCGAAGTAAAGTACCGTTAAATAATTTGAACGGCTTTAAATTTCATGGTCGGCTATAGAAGTGTCTGTGAGTAACAAAAGATAAAAAAAAAATAATCAAAAAGGGATAAACACTAGTATTGAAAATCAGTGAAGAAAATTTCTTAATAGGCAATAAGAAGAGGTGATTAGAATTTATTTTCGATAAAGTTACATTTAAAGACATACAAAACAAAAAAAGGAAATACATTTTCTCTAGTCTAACCGTATAAAAGCTTATGAAGAGTTTCTCCAATCCCAATTGAAATACGGATTCAAATGGGTTCATGCATAGTTAAATTGTCTACATAGAATAAAAGAAAAGGGAGGAGGAAAGGGGCAATTGATGTGACAATAAGCTAAAGTAGGATGAAATCTAAAACAACCATGCGGACTAAAAATGCAATGAGCAACCGGGAGAATAAACAACGGATTGAAAAGCGGAGGCGCATTGCACCATAAAATAAAGGCTCAATAAACTTTGAATGGGGTATTAATAGAAATGGTTGGGGAAATAGGCCCTTACTGAAGAGCTTTACTGAGTAGCATCCCGTCGTATAAATCCAATAGACCTAGAAACCTTCATAGAAACGAAAAGACAATAAAATACATTGTTCAACTGCGATCAGGGATTAACTACTCGCGGTTAAACACAATAGGCATCCACTTTTCCACATCGTACCTCTTTTTAACTGGAATTTTATTTTAAATTTAGATTTAAAATAAAATTTCAACATAAATTTCTAACACTATTGTCTCTTGATTATATACGAATGGTTTTCGTTTTTATCTTCTGAATGAATATTATAAAAATGTGATAAAATTATTAATTATTTGAATAATTATTACATAACGAAAAATCAGCTCGATAAATTCGAGAAAAAAACTCATAGTCATACTGTATTTAAATTCAAAAATATCTAATTCAATAAATTTATAACTGAAAAACGTGAGGTGTCGCGGGACACCTTACCTGGTAGGAACGAAGTTCCTTACATTTTTCATCAAATATAAATTATAAAATCACACTGCTAAGTATAAGAATATATTGCTAACTACTTATACATGGCGGAGTTAGAAAAGAGGCAACATTAAAAGAAAATCATTATGTGTATAATTAAAGCAAGCGTCTTACTATAGTTTACAGTGAAAAAGTATGTTTGTTAAAGGAGTTTGGATTGAAATAGGACTGTTTTCTACCTACCCGGCCAATTAATTTAAAATATATCTCTTCCCTACTCTACAGCTTCTGCTTGTATCAGGGTGAAATTTTACATGATTATATTTTATTTATTTCCTAAAAAAAGTGACATTTTTAAAATAATAACAAAAATAATCAAAAAAATTAAAGTAACAGGCTTCTTTAATAACACTTTTTCCCGTCTTTAGAAGCTTACGTTTACGCGAGCGTTGCGCGTGAACGCTTGGGCAAATAACGTTTTCCGATAAACTCAGCCTGGGCATTGGTAAAAAAAAAAAAAAAATGAACATGTGTACCAAATTTCATCTGACTCGGTGAGTTTTTACTCAAGTTATCGTCATCTGTAGATATCGTGGCGGATTTTGCGTGACGGTGATTTTGTGACGGTGATTTTGGTCGTTATTTTCGGTTCACTCCCAGGCTCCAGAACGTGCCATAAGGAACTTCGTTCCATAAATCCCCTCAAGTACTTTCTAGCAAGCTACAATTGTGTTGCTTCAGCCATAAAAATAATAAATTCCTTCATTTATAATAATATAACGTTTAATTTTAGCACTAAACAGAGCAACAAAGCAGACGAGTTAAAAATTCACACACCAATAAATTAAAATCGAGAAGGGAAATGTTCCACATTATTATAAAAAAAAACTAGCCCCTGGTATATTAGCCTAATCTGGTTATCTAGTAATAAAACTTACACATCGATAGATCATTATTATTTAAAGACAAAACCAACTTACAAAAATATCGTTAACAAAAAATACACAAAAAATATCTCCCTATAACGAAAAATCAGCTCGATAAACTAGAACAAAACTCACAGTCATACTGTATTTAAATTCAAAAATATCTAATTCAATAAATTTATAATTAAAAAATCCCGTCATGTACTTTCTATCAAGCTACAAGTGCGTTTCTTCGGCCATAAAAATTCATGTTTCCAACAATCGTTAATTTTACTAATAAATGTTTAAAAAGTTGCAAGAGTATAGTTTGAAAGAGTAAGATGAACATATTATTATCATCTTTTAGTATTTTAGGTAGGTGAGCACTTGTTTTAAAAGATACCATGAACATAAAAATCAAAAAAATAAAAGTAGGTCATCCGTATGTGCGTCCGATTTGTAAATTTATTGTTCAATCACTTGTAATCAAATCACGAGAAAAATCAATAAATCCATTTTAAAATATTCATTCGTTAAATAAAATTAAGAAATATAATATTTAAATGTGCTATTTAACAATTTACCTTATGAAAATGTTGAAGTTCTGTATAAAATATAAGTGCAAGGATTGTTCGAAATTCTAAGCCGCCATTACTGATGTTTTAGAGTCGTAGATTCCATAAGAAGAAAAATTAGTCAAGCTAGGGTCGCTTTTTGAAAAAAATCAGTTTTAGTTAAAAAATAAATACAACCATCAATTAAATTATATTTAAACGTTAAAAATAAATTAATACTTGAGTAGGTTTATCTAATAATTAAGTTTTTAGTATTAAATGAAGCAAAACTTTTAAAAATCGATTACTTGTTTCGCGCCATTTTGATGTGAACGTCTAATCCCATCAAACCCTGTGTTTAGTTTTTAGTTTTGTAACAATTACGCGCGCTTTTCAATTTTCGTCGGACTTATTTCCATTTATCTTCAAATTTAGAGGTGATATTGTCATTTATTTATTATATTTTTAAATAAAATTAAATTTGCCTTGAATATTATAGATTTAAATAGAAAGAAATTATAGATTAATAATAAATTACATTTTAAATGATTTTGTTTGAACATTCGCAGTTTATTATTTTCCTCTTTCTTTTTTTCTTGATTTATAAATTACTTGATTTATAAACGGATAAACTAATATCCTTTAGCTTTTTAGGTCGGAAGGCACTTATTTGAATATTTTTGGGGGTAAAATGGCCACAATTTTGGAAACGCGATATTATATTTGTGATTTACTCTTCAATAACTTAAAAATGATACCCCTGTGATAACTTAAAAATGATGATAAAATATTATTTTTTGTCACAATGGTTAATTTGACTTTTTTTTATATATTACCTTCTAGAAATACCATTAGCTCACAAAGATATATATATTTAATTTATTAAATATAATATTATTTATATTTTGTCCTCAGGCTTAGGACCTGTCC
>KZ651580.1:302765-326242 GCA_001010745.2 Gerris buenoi | reverse complement strand
TATATATATATATATATTTAAGGATACTAAAATTACCAGAAATTATTAATAATTAACTTGGGACCTTTTTTTTACGAAAAAGAGAAATTCAAAGAAAAGCGAGTAAGAAAGCATTGTAGCAAAGGAAACATCAGACGAGATGGGGGAAAACCTCTACTTGAATATTTTAATAACTCATTATAACTTTTTCAATGCAGTGGCATTCTCCCTCAAATTTAAAATTAAACAGAAGGAAAAAATTCAAAGCAGAGAAAAAAAATAAACCTGGGGAACGTCAGCGAATAAAAATTCAGGGGAAAAAATTATTTTTTTCACAAATAGAGAAATCTAACCTTAAAAAAATAGAAGCACAGTTCTTATACATCAGAACAAATATAATCATCATATGCAATTTATTTATTTATTTATTTGCTTAAAAAATAAAGGAAAAACAATTCTTTTGCATTAGGTAAGGACAAGTAAAAAGAGATAACGAGATACGGTAAGTTTTTTTTTGTCTCTACTTCATAATACATAATTTAAAAACCTCATTAAAAATAGTCAATACTACCCGTATCTCCAGATTACAGACAGATATTAATGTGCTTCAAAAATATAAATGAAAAATATAAATATAAATTTTATTTTTGGACTCATGGAACCAACAAATTGTGAATAAACTTTAGATGATGATACAAGGATGACCTGGAATATTAATATTCCAGGAATATTATAATATAACTGAAATATTCGAATTTACTCCTTTTATTTGGAACTTCGTTCCAAAAGCCACTGATGTATTATTTTTTTTTAAATTAATGGCTAGTCAAATATAGCCTACAGATGGTACCATATTAATTTAAACAGTTTGGGGTCATTTTTTTGTCTCGTGCCTGTCTTTAAGGTGCGTTTACACCTGACATTGATGTCAGAAAGAAATCTCAGTAGTGTAAACACCAAAAAATGTATGTCTGTGATTTATGTTTCTACTCTCAGCTATAAGTGTCGACACTTCTATAACAACAGATGTAAACACCGATTATTATATATTTCGTACATTTATTGCAAATTTAAGCATTGTGAGAAATGTCAGACATTACTCCGACTATTTCACAAGCAATTTGTCACAGATGTTAACACTCAAAGCAATTTCTGTCTGACACTTGACATTTATTGCTGGAGAGAAGTGTCAGGTGTAAACTCACCTTTAAGGGGCCCACACACTTACAGTTTAACTGCAGGCCGTTATCTTATACGATTATCGTAAGGCCAAAATCTCAGACCACCACACATTAACAGTCCACCGCCTGCAGGCAATCGTAAAGAACTACAGATCTGTGCCTGTATGCGCCACACACTGTGCGATGAGCGCCTGCAGGCCGAGAATATAATTGGCATTTACCTTTTCGTCTGCCAATTCAGTTTTGGATCGTAGTGGAGCGCAGGGAATTTTTAAATTATTATTCCTTTTTGTGTGTTTTTATACACTTAAGTGTGAAATAGCAAGTTTTTGTTGTGAAAGAAAACGAAGTTAAAAAGTAAATTAGTCTTGTAAGAAAACTCAAAGATTTTTTTTTTCTCTTTTATACAAATTTAATTATAAAATCTGAAATCAATTTAAACATTACACAACAACATCAATCAAAATTACTGGAATATTCATCCACTTATTTGTATAACGGGAGATATATATATAAATATGTGCCACAATACATAATTACCAGACTATATTAAAACAGTCATATTTATGTGGTACAATAAGAATGGGATCAACGATCAATTTGCAACAACTATTTTAAATAAATTAATCAGACATTTTCATGTGTTAAATTAAATACCTATTTAAATTACATAACCCTCTTTACTTAAACATTTTAAATGATAATTTCATCTCTATTTATACCCGAGGGTCAACAGCAAATAAATAAATTTTCCAACCCAACTGAAATTATCTAATTAATGGAGAAAGAGATGAGAGGGGGGAAGGACTCGTGGAAGCCTTTCATAAAATGCTAATTAAATGATTCAGGTAGAGCTGGTGGGGGTTACAGATTTGAATTACTTACTATCAATAATGCATGTCTCCGTTTGAACTAAACTCTCCTACATCGAGATATACCGCAAATATTTACATAATCAAACTCTGGTTTAGTTGAGTTTTTTTTTTTTTTTAATAAACTGAATATTGACTTAATAAATTATAAAATGATAAATATTTCGTACTAAATTAAACATGGCTGACGAGGAGCCAGCCCTTAATACATAATTTTACGAGTAAATAATAACTAATTGCTTTTACCCCTCATACACTCGTTTTTATTTTTAAACTCATAAAGAATTTTATATTTGTTTTAATTTTATTTACACTTTGTTTTATAAAATTGTAAGTAGAAATTAAATTAATTCGTTTTAGTCCAGTGCAATTAGACAAAAAAAAGGCTAAACTTCGGAAAAATTAGGGGAAAGCTGAATTTTGGCATGAACCTTGATATTGTGGTTCTAAACAAAATGTCAAAAGTCCCCATTGATCCGAGTGTCGCTAAAAGAACTACGCGGGGTCAAAGGTCATCAAAATCGGGTTTTTGTGAATACCTTAATAACTGTCACGTTTACAGAAAAAATACAAGTAATCAAATTTGTAGCTTAGAACATTTCCTACAAAAAAGATCTCAAGACTTTTATTCGTAGGTGTAACGGTTTTGGAGATTACCTCATTTTACCTCATTTATGGCCCAAGGCTCACTGGTATGGCGTGGTATATGGTGGCAAGTGGCGCCTCCGCCACGCCACTGCGACACAAGAAGATGGAAAACAAAGGAAGAACAGAGAAAGAAATGAATGGTGCGAAGTGTCGCGCCACTTCGATAAGTCACGAGTGGCGTCGGAGTGGCGTGGTGGAGGCGCCACTTGCCACCCTCTGCCACGCCATACCAAAGGACATTGGGCAATAAGTTAGCATATAGAGGTGGCACAAACCAGCGCCACGCCAGGACCCACGCCACTCGTGGGTGAATTGGGCCTTAGGGGGTGTGGAAAGGAGTCCACTTTTCATGATAAATAAGAAGGTAAATTAAGGTTATCTCCAAAACAGTTACACCTACGAATAAAAGTCTTGAGATCTTATTTCTAGATAATGTTCTAAGCTACAAATTTGATTACTTGTATTTTTTCTGTAAACGTGACAGTTAATGAGATATTCACAAAAACCCGTTTTTGATGAACTTTGACCCCGCGTAGTTCATTTAGCGGATCATTACACGGATCAATGGGGACTTTTGGCATTTGGTTTAGGACCACAATATCAAGGTTCATGCCAAAATTCAGCTTTCCCCTAATTTTTCCGAAGTACAATGTCTAATTGCACTGGACTATTTAACATTTTATATATTGGTTAATAATTGAGATTTACTTTTATATTTAGAATTTAATTCGTAAATTATAATCTAGTCGTATATAGTGTGCATTGTGGGGCCCCCATACACGATCAAATATTTTGCGCAAACCTGATGTAGGGCAAATTTAGGCCATACACCGTCAAACATCATAGTTGCACAAATATCAAACAGCCCCATTCACGGTCAAAATGTATGCGCAAAAATTAAATAGCTATTTCGCAATTATATGTAAAACACAAAACAGGAATAATAATGCAAAAATTCCCTGTGCTCCACAAGAAGGCAACTGCTGCCATGACAGGACAACATTAGAAAAAGAATATTGAAAAAACGATTGGACTGCTGGTAGGAGAAAAGGACAAGTTGTAGAAAAAATAGGAGCGCTCTCATACAGGGTTTAATAGAATGGTAAACTCAAAAGAAAACACGTAGACCAACTGAGAAAGGAAGATCAGGAGAAGACCGTAGATGAAACATTAGGAGTTAAATGTAGTACTTATATATTTAAAATCAATATCAATATTGTAATTGTCAATAAGTTGCCATTTAAGGGAATATAGCTATTGTACAACAATGCGTGACTAAATGTAGATGCGTAGTAAATGTAGATGTTTTCTCCTTTATTACTGCAATAATAAACATTCTTAATTTTATTGTTATGAATAACTAGCAGTTTAACTCTTTAAAACGGAGAATTAGTTTAAAAAAAGACATCAGTAGAAAATGTTGTATTATGTAATGTTCATTTCTTCCATTCTGTTGATATTCAATTTGTGTTAATGATAACGTTCGTACAAGGGACGCGCTTCAAAGAGTAGTACGACTAACAGTCTTGAGAATTGATGAAACAAGCAATTTATGCCCCATATCGATGAATTCATACACAAAGGATATGATTAGATATGAATTTATTGAAGCATAACCACGAGCATTGAGTCTACGCTTTCAATACATTTCTATATATTAAAAGCTCGATTAACCAATGTGAAATATACATAAAGAAAAAAAAATAGCAGTATGTTCAGTGGTGATTTGATCTAAAGTTATTTGAAGCAAACTGTTGATTCCCTCTTCTCTGATATTTAATTCATATAGATAAAGGCTAAAATCAATCGCAGAGCACGAGCCAATTTGCTGCCTACACGCTATAATTTATGCCTTTACATAGAATGGCGAACAAAGTACTGTTGTTTGTATCTATGGTAGTAAAATGTAGTAGAGAGCTATCGCTATTCACTATGGTTTAACAGATAGGAGGGTAGAGTTTGGCCGGGCTAGGGTCGGGTTTAGAAAGCCTAGTGCATGCAGGGGTGGGGGAGTATCAAGCGGTTTACTGTTCACCTGTTGACCCTCTCCCCTCGATACAAATTAGAATAGGATTTCGTAAACAACTAGTTTTGAACGAGGCAGAGGTAAAACTAAACTAAATCCTCACTAGATAATCTCCCTTCGATGTCTGCCTGTGAGGAATTATTAGATAAACTCAAAGATTAGAGGAGGGTTAATTCTAGCCTCGCTAAATTCGCGTGTTGCTGGAGCTAACTAAATCCTCCCAATCGTAGCAGAGGCAAGCATTCCTTAACGTATAGACTAACAGGAGAGTAATTAGATAAAACTTCAATATACATCGAAACCGGATAGTGACACTGCTCACATACCATTAATAATTTAACTTCTCACTCATGCTCTATATGCTAACATCGAAATATTACTATCACAAGTGATATCAATAGGTATTACCAATATTCCATGACACAAAATCCTGTAGAGGGCTCAGACCGGCCAAAGACCTTATACATATATAAGTTATATAACTATACATGTACTGGATCACACGGGGTTAGTATGTCACATGTCGCTCCATCAGCTTATAAACCTTATAATTGACATTCGAAACCGGATAAATGCCACTTCCCTTTAAGCGCAGGTACCTACTTGTAGAGCACTGCTGTGCCAACACCAAGAAGACATTTCCGGTGTCGGAACTCCGGCGTGATACGCTCAGGTGATAAAAATACCGGGATTGAGGTTTATTACAATTTTTTGAAACTCGACTCCCTACATGCATTAAATATCAAACATAATCCGCTGTTTGTTTAGTTGTGGTGTTTTGGTCTGCATTAGTGTAAATTAATCCACGAAATAAAGGTTAAAATAAATTGCAGAGCATGACCTGCTGGCAAGCTCACAATATTTATGCCTGAGCATATATGTTGCTGAACAGAGTACTCTTACTAGTATAATGGCAAGAGAATACAGAAGAGATATATCGCTATTCACGCAAGTAGATTATATGTATAGAGTGTAGAGATTGACCGGACTAGGTTTGGATTTAGAAGCTTAGTGAATCCAAGTAGGAGAGAGTTAAAACGGATTACTGGTTCACCAGCTGACCCTACCTGCTCGATACAAATTTTAACTGGATTTCTTCAATATCTAGTTTGAAGTGAGGCAGTGAGGTAAACTGAACTATATCCTCATTAGATATCTCTAATGACGTAATATAATATCTAATATCTACCATCTACCTGTGAGGCATTATTGATGAACTCACGACACACTCATTAGAGAGAAGGTTTAGTTCTGGCCTCTCTAAACTAGAGAGCTGATGTATCAAAGTCCTATTATAGCGAGTTAACTATATCTACTATCCTCAGCAGACTAATTATTATTGGCAGACTAATTAGTCAATTCAAGGCGTTTCCCTCTAGGTAGCAAACCTATATTTAATTATGCTTTTATCATTCTGCCAAATTGAAATTTGAATGATTTGAAATAATAACTATAGGCATCGAAACGATCTGTTTTAAAGGTTGGTTGAGAGCTTAAGGAATCACATAGGTACTTTATTAATGTGATTCGAGCATCTTGAGCTATCTGGAGACGGCGTGTAAATTATTAACTAGTTAGTCTACTAATAATAATTATTCCGTATACTGAATAGTAATTAACTGTTATATATTAGCCAAAGGACATTGGGCAATAAGTTAGCATATAGAGGTGGCACAAACCAGCGCCACGCCAGGACCCACGCCACTCATTTAAGGATACTAAAATTACCAGAAATTATTAATAATTAACTTGGGACCTTTTTTTTACGAAAAAGAGAAATTCAAAGAAAAGCGAGTAAGAAAGCATTGTAGCAAAGGAAACATCAGACGAGATGGGGGAAAACCTCTACTTGAATATTTTAATAACTCATTATAACTTTTTCAATGCAGTGGCATTCTCCCTCAAATTTAAAATTAAACAGAAGGAAAAAATTCAAAGCAGAGAAAAAAAATAAACCTGGGGAACGTCAGCGAATAAAAATTCAGGGGAAAAAATTATTTTTTTCACAAATAGAGAAATCTAACCTTAAAAAAATAGAAGCACAGTTCTTATACATCAGAACAAATATAATCATCATATGCAATTTATTTATTTATTTATTTGCTTAAAAAATAAAGGAAAAACAATTCTTTTGCATTAGGTAAGGACAAGTAAAAAGAGATAACGNAGCGCCTGCTCTCTTAAAACAGAGTAAAAGTTTTTACTGAGCTTAGACACTCCGGTGTGGGTTAAAATCCTGTTGAGGGCTGGTGTGCCTTAAGAAAACAAACAGAGGAAGACTCCCCTGTCGTCTAAAGAAGGGAAGGAGGAGTGAATAAACATGGAGCCGGAGTTAAAACCTGCGGCCTCGGAAACTTTCTCCCAGGAATTAACACGTTCTCAAAACCTTTTCCCGCTTCCTTGTACAAACTGTACTCTTATATTGTGTTATTTAACTCTCTTGTTCTGCACTCTTCGTCACTGTAATTTAAATTGCAGTGTCTGACGTTGTAATTAAAGCTTAAGACAAAGTGAATTATTTAAGGCTTTTACGTACCTGATACCGTTTCTACCCTTCTTTTCTCCCGACGCCTTTTTCCTCGATTGCTTTCGTTTAATTTAACAACCGAAAGTCTTTGAAATCCATTACCTACAGTAGTGTAACTACAGTTTTCTATTATTCTCTCCGAAAAAAGGGAGAACTCAGACCTTTTTTCCTCTTTACCGGTCTGAAAGCTTAGAGTAGTTTTTATACTTGGTATATAGGCCTTGGGGGGGATGGGCACCCATACACTTTTGTACTTCAGAGGCACAACTTGGAATAAAGTGTTTCAAAGGGCATCACAGGGAATTTCTAAAATTCAAAACTGGTTTAACAGAAATTTACTTACTCTAAACTTAAAAAAAAAACTAAATACATGTGCTTCTCCCACGACGTAAGAGGACAGCCCCCCGATACTAAAACACTGACAATACACAAGACAGACTGTAAGCATTATCACTGGACAACACCCCACAACAACACTGACCTCACAGACCAAGTACCCTATGCGTGCAATTGTAGTATGAATATTGACCGACTCAATAATATTACATATTTAGGAGTCATTATTGATAATCACTTGAACTGGAAAAGTCACATAAATTGGGTAGTAACAAAAATTAGGAAGACTATGCATATTTTCCTAAGAATACGAGGTTTTGCCAGTTTACAAATATTAAAAGTGCTTTACCATGCGTTCACAGAATCTATTCTAAGTTACTGTATACTTGCCTGGGGGAGCGCTTCTACAACTCACTTAGACCAAGTTAGAATCGTACAAAAAACCATTATAAAAATATGTCTAAAAAAAAACCAAGACGACACCCGACTATCAAAACTTTCTCGGACTTCAACGTCCTACCACTCGACTTACTTTTTAAATAAGCAGTATTAATAAATTACTTTAAAAATGGAATTAAACTAACAAGACAAAACGACTACTCGACCAGATCACACACTCAAGGCAAAGTACTGACTCCATTCTGCAAAACCAACAAAAAACAGAAACATGCTTCATACTTGGGACCACTTTATTATAATCAACTACCACACTCACTTCAACAGATAAAATCATTAAATTTGTTCAAGAGCAATTTAAAGAAATATATCTTTAATATCATCTAATAACAATAGTTTATCACAATTAAATATAAAATATAAAACTAAAATATAATTTATCGAACAATAAAAGGGACATACCCAAAAAAATACTGGATAGAGACACAATAAAGAAGGAAAAGAAAAAAAAAAAAAAGGATATATATTATTTCTACATTTATATACTTACATTTATATATATTGCATGTAGAAACTGTGTAATTTTCAATTATTATTATTTTAACTATTGTTATTATTTCAATTAATTAATTTATGTATAACATGCATTTGTTATAGTTATAGAAAGTAAGGGAGTCAGCTAAATATTTTATACTGGGGATTTTACATCAAAGATATAAAGTTTACTTATTGAGTTTTAAAGGCATTGACTAATTTTCTGTCTCAGTTAAGACTAAAGCAATAGATAGGTAAAATTGATAACCTAAGTAACTGTGAGAAGAAACGTAGTTAATGAAGATTGATAAGCAATGTGAAGAACCCCAAGACATTATGATAGGGAGAATATTCTTGGGTTTCGATAACACCGATCTTTCCTCTAACTTGATCGGGGAAGGATAAACTTGGAGCTAAAACTTTATCGATCTATCTTTGAGAAAAGCTTTGAAAACCCTCTGTGTGATGCCGACAAAGTTTTGCCTTCAAGCCGGGTTTCGAGCTGAAAATGAGAATTGGGGTTAAGAGGGTGGCGTCGGTAAAGCGTCAGTGAAATAACTGAAAAGTGCTTGAAGCTTGTTTACGAGTTTTTCTCAGCAGCTAACTTGCCATCCCCAAGAGATATTTATGGCAATTTTACCAATTTGGTTGTGACTTATACAATCCTCGACTTCTCGTAGCTGTGAAATAAAAAAAATCAAGGATGAAGTGAAAACAATAAGAATGAGAAGCGATAAAGTTTCAATAGGAAGAACTAAAAACAGTCTCTACAGCCGTAAATGTGACGAGCAGTGAAAATGCACGACCTAAATCAGAACGGCTTTATTGTTTTCCCATAAAACAATTCACATAATTTGAACAATTCAATTCCCTAGTGGGGAACAATACCGAATTATTACTTTTTTTATGAATAGCACTAGGTTTTATTTCTGAATCATTCACAAATGTAAAATGTCTGAATCATAAAAGTTTATGAAAATTGTTCGTGATTAAAGATTGAACAAAAAAAAAAAAAGACGTTTTGATGAAGCGTGCAGTTAATTGTAAATTGTAATTTTTACTTCTAATGTTTCTTAGCTAAATAAAACAACGTCTATTTTATTTTTATAGTGTTGAAATAATATTTTTATGTGATAGTATAAGAAAGATGTACTGAAGTAATTATCTAATGAGTATCTATTTCTTTTATTTTCTGAGTTCTGCTAAAGGGCTATAAGACTATAAATGTAATGGATGCAGTTAATCACTCCACCGACTGTATAAACGTTTTCAATTGACATAACCGGATAGACGCCACTTCTCATAATTAATTCCCCTACTAAATAGAAAAAGAGGCGAGACCGTAAGATTTTATTTAAAACAAAAACAAATCAAAGAACCGATTCTAAAAGACATTTGTCGTAAAACATAGTAACATTTAGTTTAATTAAAGGAGCCCAAAATGGTTGTGACGTATTTGCACATAATACAATTTAAGAAGGAATTTTCAAGAATAATATAAAATAGTTTATAGTATAGTTTTATTTATCTTAGCTTATTTTATCTAGTAGATTTTTTTTTTAATTGATCGTTAATTCATTAGAAGTTCTTTCTTTGTTAAATTACTTAACGTGCAGCAATGTACCTGCAATATTATTTTTATAAATGTTTTTATTAATCATTGTAATTTGTTGATAAATAAATATACTGCCTAAGGAACAAATATGAAATTTAGTTGGCACCAATCAATATCTATTCTCATTTACATCAGCTGAGCTTCTCACGAAGGAGTTCTGACACCGGCAATGGCACCTTGGTGTTGACACAGCAGTGCTCTACAAGTAGGTACCTGCTTAGGGAAATGCAATTTATACGGATTCAAATGTCAATTATAAGGTTTATACAGCTGATGTAGCGACATACTAACCCTTGGGTCATCCAGTACATGTATATTTAAGTATAAGGTCTTTGGCAGGCCTAAGCCCAAGTGTTGCTGTGATTGATGGTAATTGATAACACAAACATTTTATTTGAGAAATAAACGATGCTCCATTAGTGAAATAGAACGTCGGACTTCATCCCCCTCGTGACGCGGATTTTATAGGAAAACCAAGCTGTTTATTACGAGTCTGCTCGCGGAAGCCTACGCACCGAGATATTATAGTTAATTATTTACTGAAAACTTAATAAATGAGTGAAATATATTTTTATTTCTATTACATTATTGTTACTCGTAAAAGAAAGAGTTAATTGCAGTATTCGTTAAATTAATTAATCTTACTAATTGTGTCTTATTAATTGTGTAATTGGAGTTAAATGAAATGTTATGAATAAGTCTACCTAAAAGTATGAATAATTTAAAGGTGGTAGTTTGAGTCTAGTCTAAGATATTCAGAGATGACAGATGATTTTGACGATTTCTAAGGAAAGATACTACTTGAGCTTTAATAAATCTTTACAGCCGTGATATTACATCCAGACAGCATAGAGCACAGCCAAAATCACTTTTAAAATCCTTATTTTATCTGACAATTGACAACCATGTCAATTAGAATTTATCAAATTCCTCCCTTAGAGTTTAATAAACATTAAAACGCAGATTTAGAAATAAAATTAAATGGGTAAGTTCAATTAGTAGTTGTAGAAAATAATTTTAGAAAAGTAGCAAAAACAATTTTACCAAGCTTCAAGTATAAAAATAAACATTCATATTTTTAATAAAACGTAATTTATTTTTTCTCCATTTTTTTAATTTTTTAAAAAAATAATTATACTCTCATCAAATTGTGTTGTAAGAAAAATGTTTTTATGAATATAAATAAAATAGTCTGCCTATTTGTGTGGCGTCTCGCCTCGTGTCCTAAATGGGCGAAAAGTCACATAAGATTTGGATCGGCTTCAAATCCTAGTGGGGGTGAAACTTATTTTTATTCAATATTAAATGTGCATTGAGCATAGAAGGTTGAAATGAATATGGGATTATCTGCACTTTCGAGGAACCATACATTTTCTTTCAAAATCGTATGAGTACTTTATAAGATATAGTTGTTAAAAAAACAAGTTTTTGCACACGCAAAAATCCTATTATGATTGGGCTAATTATGACGTACCATCCACAACCAGAGGATTTGGACTATTACCAGATTTGTCCCTCTCTAGACTTTATTTTACCGAGTTGCGAGAATATCAACCCCTCGGTTACTGAAATAATATATATATGCATGTCAAATTTAATGAAAAGATACCACAAGTAAGTGATGAGGATTACTATTTCAAGAAAGGGAAAACGCCAAAACTAACGGATGAAAGAAAGCTATTAAACAGATGGATTCTATAAAATTCCTAAAGGCAGAAATAAACCATGATTGAAAATTAAACAAAGCAATTTAGACAGGGGCAACAACAGCCTTTAATTTTCTTCTAGGAAAAAAAATTGGACATTCTTAAGAATTACCTAAATTTTGAAAGAAAACCATGTTTCCGAAAATAAAATTAGTTAAGCAAATGAGAATCAAGGGCCCTAGAAAGAGGCAACGTAAATACAGAAAGAAGGGGGAAAAATGTGTGCCAAAAAGTCTTTAGAAGCTTGTGAAAGCTCTTCCGAACTTATTGAAATATTCATGGGAATGCGCATGATAAACTTTCATGCACAGGTCCTCTTGTATTAGTCTTGTCTAATATATTGGGTATTGGGATGGGGACAATACCCATGATCATGACAAGGTCAGACACAAGGTAGGACGTCAGGGTTATACGTCCTAGGTGTCTAATGTTGAGCTCATTTTGACAAATTAATTTAAATTTAACTACTAAACATTGAATTGTCGGTAATCTTTTTTGAACGTTTTTGAGCGTTTATAAAATCTTATTGAAAAATATAGTAGTAGAACTAAGATCGACATTGATAAAATATTGATGCACAGGATATTGATGTACAAGACAAATTAGCTATTTCGGATAGCAAGATTCCGATGAAAACAGTGTGCCTGGCACAAACCTTTCCAATCTTGGGTGACAACTGAGTGGTGGCAGTGGAATAAGTTCAATATGCGACGATTTAATAATATATGTTACAGAATCCTCCACTAAAGCGCCGGGCTTTAGACTTTAGATTGACCCTGACAAGGCTCAAATTAATGAAGAAACAGGCTAGGTCTAAGGCTCCTTTATACAGGACACCATGGTCGCGAATAGACTATGACAATAGGTATATGGCCTTTCTCACATCCGACCAACTCTCTGCTCAACGCCACCACAGAGGTGACTGCTCTGGTCACTCCTCCCTTCGCACTTCGCACGAAGCCACCAACCACGTAAGCCAGTTAGCTCTTTTCCTTCTTGTGCGGGTAAACTCCCCCGTTTATTTTGTTTCTTCTTCCGAGTCATTCTGTTTAGTGGCGCTACTCTGGTGGCATCGTCTGAAGGGACCCACAAAAGGTGGAGCTGCCTGACAACGTGGTAGCGCCACCTTGTGAATAGGGCCTTAGGTTCCTACTAATGCCAGAGAAATTCTAGAATATTTATGAAAATCCTGTGCAATGACTGGCAAAGAAGGGCAGGTATAAAGGTATCATTTTTTAATTTAAAATTTTTCATAGTGTAAATATTATGTACGATAGGATTTTTTTTCATTATCTTTTTTTTAAAAAAAACAACCGGGTAAGGGAAGATTTTGCTTCTGTCGTCGAATTTCATGTTAATAAAAGTGGAGAATAGGGATAATGAAAAAAATTTTTGAGGGATAAAGACTTAAAAAAGAAAAAATAATATACATATACATAAATTGAATAACAGATTTTAACCCTCAATAAGTTAATTTAAAATTAAATATAATTAAAGAAAAAAAGAAGAGAAAAAAAGACACGGTTTCACTCAGAAGTATAATCAATAAAAGGCTCTGTTAAAAAACCATTTTTTTGTATAAAGAATACTATATTTTAATTAAGAATATATNGGTTTCACCAACACTGTATTGCTAGGATCGCCAGCGACTGCGATTATGACTGCTCCTGGAGCAGACGGCTGCAATCACTCAACGATCGACGCTAGCGTCTCTAGCTACTATCGCTAGAGTCGCTTGCCTAGGAAAACAGTTACACGTAAACTCATAAGAGAAGTCCTCAGCGATTATCGCTAGAGTCGCGTCTTGGAAAACGTACCTTTAACTCGTCTCTGCTACATAAATATGTTTATCGCCCACAGCTTGTAAACATTCCTATCCTAAACGGACGGTAAAGATCTATTTTACAGCTCTAGGACCAGTAAAAAGAAATCATGCATTTTTACAGGCCGCTAGTTCGAGAAGCAGCCGCGGCGTGCTTGAAGTAGATGTGCTAGTAGTAGATCAATTTGTAACAATCATTATTTTTATTTTTTATAACTGCGGTTTGTTTGATACAAATGTAAGGTTAATATGCATTTATGGTTCTAAAGATTACGGCAAAATAGGAGTGAAAAATTATATTTTGTTATATTGTCTTATTGACGGGGGGGGGGATAAAATTGTTACCCACCTCGAGCAGTAAGCTCCATTACAGCCCTCGGGCGTTAAACAGACTCGTGCTCTCAAACTTCGCCATCGACCTGTAATAACGCCATTACTGCTCTAGGTACGTAAATAGCTATTTCCGAAATATCAGAAAAATATACTTCGTAATTTAAGAAAATAATACTTTTAGCTAATAGGCATATTCAATTCATTGCAGAAAGTACTTTACTTCTGAGGTACATGAAATATTTGATCTCCAGAAGGGAGAGAACACATACAAGTGCATGTTATATTGATAATGAACAATGTTAGCTCTTTTAATAGTAGATTAAAGTAATTCACACTTAAAAAAAAATTTCAATAAAACTCAAATTTAAGATTATGAAGGTTATTTCAGATGCAGGTGTGGAGTGTGGACTCCTCACAGCAAGGAAGGGGTAGAGGGAACTATGCAATTACAAAAGTGGTTCATTATGCTACACCCCTACACTAAACCTCCTACACCCAACCTCCCTACCCGTTCTAGTAGGAAGTACTAGACTACTACTACTACCACCACAGGTGAATGGATATTACTGTTATAAAGTAGACAATAACATTTTAAACCCTGCAGTTTCATGTGAATATATTTAATAATAAACTAGGGGGCTCCGCCCTTACTCGCTTCGCTCGTCAACCCTCGAAAAGACGTGGTAGCGGCCGCTGCGCTGCCGACGTGGTATGAGAAGGGAAATAGGATAGTGGTTGAGGTGTAGTGGGGGAAGGCACAACTACTATCTACTTTCCTTTTCTCGCTGACATTTTAATATATACATACCTACTCTCAACTTCTGCCTTACAGGCTTTCCTCTGCTCGGACGAATATATATCTCCCTCACTCTGTCTACTCAGTAAGTATTATGTCACTCTTAAGGTCTCCCTTTCCCCCCGGACTCAACCCTGTTCTAGAGGGGTATCTCCTAACGCACTCTACACTCAGTGAAGTATGTCACTCTCAATGAACACGTTTGTTTACCAAACTTTTTTATTAATATAGATAGATTAATTAAATTATAAACTATATATAAGATTTCAGTAACCACCGTCAAATGCATTATTACTTGAACAATAAGAAAGTTTCCTTTGAGTTTATCGTACTTATTTTTATAGCAACAATTATTATGAAAACAAAATGACAACAAAAATTTGCCGAATAATTGAGTTTCTAAAGCAACAGAATTTTCAACTTAACTAAACAAAAGGCCAAATTGTATTACACTGAGGATGAAAATGTTGGTTAGGTATAATCAGAATTTNAGAATAAAAAAACAACTTTAAAATGTACTATAGAATTACAAGTTTAAAATTTGTCATAATAAAACAAAATTGAAAAAGTTTTAATTCAGTAAAAAAATGTATAACTAAATATAGTTAATAAATATTTATAATTTTAGGCATCTCAATGATAATAGCTTAAGGTTTTTTTTTTTTTTTTGGTTTGGACAAAAAACCAAAAAATAAATACATAAGAGATAATTTTAAAACAAAAACTTGAGAACGTCAACTTATATAATTACTTTAAAAAAAAAAAAAACTAATAAAACAAATTAAAACAACAAATCCCTATTGTGAACTTTCTCATAAAGCAGTGAAAATAAAAAGTTTTTTAATCAAAAATGGTTACATTTTTATTTTTTATTTTTAGGGGTTTGTTACCGGGCAATGTTAATTGAAAAGTTAATAATTCACAATGTTTTAGGCTCCATTGGTTTAGGCATGAAAATTAAAAAGCAACAAAAAATAATAATGTATATAATAAAATGAAGTACCTATTTTTAACATCGTTCAATATACAAGTTTAACAAACCCGAACAAAAATTTTATTTTTTGCAGATTTTTTTTTTGGGGGGGTTAAAACACTCAGAGTTTGGAGTTAAAAAGGCTAACTATTGCACAAAATGCTCCTCTAAGAACTCCTACTACTAGTGGCAGTTCTTGATTGACCCTTAAAAATCTGTTGATCAAGACCACTCTCACTAGAGAAGAACTGAAGACGGTTCTGTGTAATTGTGAAATAGTCTTAAATGCCCGACCAGTAACATTAGGTGACTGAGAATAAAAAAAACTTAGCATCCTTATGATTGTTGTAGCCAGCTATGTTCCTGCAAGGTGTGAAATACATAGGCGTTCCTGACCTCGACCGTCATCACGTCGGAAACAAAGAACTAAACCTACCTCTGAAGCATCAGGTGTACAAATAGACTGCCAATTAGTGTGGCACATATATAATATATCATAGTTAGACAACAAAACCATATACATTCAATCTCCGGGTCTCTCTGATGTTATAGCCCACTATTAATTTTCTAAAAGTGTGTTCAATTATATTGAAAATGGCTAGAAAGCAGTGTATTGAGCTCAAAGGCTAAGAGATCACCATCCACCAAGTTAGTGGTTTGTGTTGTAACCTGATAGGTTTCGAGTGAGGGGGGCAAGATTCAAACAGGGGTGCAAAATGTCTAGTTACACCCTGCACATTGGTCATTAGCACGTTGGAGTGCCTAGACCTAATACAACAATAAGGGCATTGGAAAGATGTACTATTTCCTTAGTAAAGTCTTCATTGGTAAGAAAGGAGTCTTCAATAAAACAAAGATACAACTAGAACGTACTCTCACATATGCCCGTTTCACACCTTAAGGTTTTTGACGTCGAAGACATGCATTACTTAAATTTTAGCATTGTTATGGGAAAATAAGGTAACTAAAATAAGATACAAACAGTTGCTGTAATTAAATTGCTGAAATTAGTTTTGTTAAATGTAAACAAACTCGCTAATCGTGCGTAAAAGTGAAGAATTCTTCTTCTTTACCGCCCTAGGGTGGTAAAATAGAGGAATTCTTAAGAACTATGAGACGCGCATGAGCAATGAATCCAAGTATGTAAATAATCACTTTCTACGCATCTAAACAGAGATACAATGTTTATATTTCGTATCAATCGTAGATAAAATATATTTTTGAGTTCTTGCCCGGGTCCCATGATTAAGGAGCCATCCCAATGCTCGGCACGGTCCAACATAAATCAACAGTGGTATATCAGTCTAGATGTTTTCATCATATTTTAATTGCGTATAATATTAATATGTCGACTGAACTGAATAACGACGGTTCGATCAAAACTAAGACTAAGGAATATTGCCACTTTTATAAACAGAAGTATATTCTTAAAAGGCACCAAAACATTTATTTATTCACAAAATTCTAGCTTAATGTTAATCAGACACTTTTTTGCATGCTATCTCGTGAACTAAAATCCTTCACAGCAAAAAATCCACCACCATCATCTCCTTCGTCTAAAAGTACCTTAATATCCATTAGTCTTAATAGTTACTTTAACAACGGAATATAAACTCCCCTGAGTTATATGGAAATGTAAACAGTAGCGGATCCAGTTCTACCTGCATCATATCTCGAGTAAATACAGCCAAGTGCAGGTGACGGAGATGCGATACATAGTATGGTCCATGTCACAAACTTCACAATTAGGACGAGCTTGAGTTAGTAAAATTGATAAAAGCAGCTGATATGGTTGAAGCTATCTAGCCAGGATGCCAAATAAAATATTCTTAAGCAGGTCATGGAAGCTAAAGGTGAGAGAACGAGACCAAGAGGCCATCTCGAGATTACGTGCACTGAATTCAAACTCAACATTTCAAAACAGGGTTATGGATACGAGAAATGCAAGATCCTTTACCTAAAAGGAGTCGACGAAGTATATCCTCGCTTTAGAGAACCTATATTTTCTAAGATATTTTCCAATTTAATATGACACTATGACAGAAAATGGAATATGTGACTCTCAAATAATGAAAGAAAAGGTTGTTTCATTTTATTCATCATAGTGAGAGAAACTCTGGTTTGATAAATTTGTTTACTGACTGCTTTTATAAAGTTGTTACAATAAAATAACAAACCTGAGTTACTGGGAATTACCCCAATTTGGATGTTACAATTTATTTCTCTTTGATAATGCCAAATTANTATTTTTATAGCAACAATTATTATGAAAACAAAATGACAACAAAAATTTGCCGAATAATTGAGTTTCTAAAGCAACAGAATTTTCAACTTAACTAAACAAAAGGCCAAATTGTATTACACTGAGGATGAAAATGTTGGTTAGGTATAATCAGAATTTCCATGCGGTGGAAAATCTCCCCAAACACTATAATGTGTGACGGTGAATATTACACGGTGGAAATTTCAAAGGAAGAGAGAAAGAGGCCGAAAACTTATAATGGAAATTCGGCCGTAAAGTAAAATTTTACAATAGAACCTTCGAGGCCCATAACAGAACAATACAAGGCTTTGGCCGAGAACACAATAATTCTTAGTACAAAACATTCCGGGCTATTGACATGGCTTAGGCAAATAACCAACTTGATAATAAAAATACCAATACCCCCGAACTTCTCAATACTAAATTGACATAAAAAACATTTAATTGTATAGAAACATTAAAAGACCCGACCTCCTTGTTAAAATATAAAATACAACCAAGAGATAATTCAATGTAACTAATATTTCGTTATGTTGTTATATTTTGTTAACTTTTATACTTAATAATATTTATTAAAATATAATTTAAAGAGCATTTCTTTTGTTTAAGGTCCAAAGTGTTTAAAAATATATTAAGAGTTTAACAAAGAATACAACGGTTTGAGATTTGATTTAAAGTGATCGAATAAATATGATTCACGAAAAGAAATGCAAACTTTATATTTTGGTTACTATATCATTCGTAAAATAGCTAACTATAAGGCACATTTATTACCAAAATACAATAAATTGACGGCGCTAGCCTAATAAAAAATAAAGTCGGTTAACTAGAAAATATTTGTATGTGAGTAAGTGAACGTTGCAAATTTGACTAAATCAAAACTGACATTTTCTTTAAAAAATCAATTAAAAAACAATAAAATGCAGATAATTTCTTTGAGAACCAAATTATGTTATATGTTATCAAATTAGAGCTTTCAATCCGAAAAAAACCTGCAGTGTAAATAGGAAACGAAAAACGTATGATTAATTTTTTTTAAATTAAATTGAAGTATTGGGTCATAAGCTTCGCCAGGTTACAATCAAACTAAAGTTGTAATTATAAAGCACTAAATGTAAAAAGGTTTGTTTAAATAATTTTAAATTACTATTTTAAACTCGTTATCCATCTTAATCTTTTAAACAATTACAATTTAAATGAGCCGGAGATGTTTAGCAATAGTAGTATCGTTAACGCGAAGGCAGTGGTTTGCGTGTGTTGATCATTAGGCCGACCGAGGCAGGGCCTTTATCACATTATGTAAAGTAGAAGGCCGTTACAGTGAGTTACACAGGGTTCTAAGCTCGGGCATTCTCTGTTTTGACTCTTCACTCACATCCCATCCTCTAACAAACGAGCGGAACCGCATTGCAGAGGGATTATCTTAATATTTGATCAGCAATGAAAAATTTATGCGGAACGTGTACTTCTTGCCAAATCAGAATGGGTTACAATATTTTTTTTTACTACTAGCATACCATTAAAAATTCTCAAGCTTTAAAGGTAAATAAATTAAATTATATTATTAGTCGTTTGTAGCTCAGAATTGAGATAATTAGAGAAAAAATATCACTGTATAAATCTGTAATCAGAAGACTGCCATCATTAGTATATTTATTTATTTTGTTTTGTTATTACGATTATGCTTGTCAAAAACGTATTTATACTTTTGGTATTATTAGCCGTCAAAGTATCAAAATTCAAAACTTGATAACTTCAAAATGGCGGCCAATATCAAAATTAAACTTGGTAAATTTGTTATAATGTGGCACATTCGTGCAAAATTGAAACTCGATTGGATTTTTAATTTAGATTTTTTAAGATATTTCAAAATTTTGCTGACTCAACAAACTGGGTTCAAGATGACGGAAAATTTTGATTTTAAACAAGAAGTGAGGACTGATTTTTCAGCAAAATTTAAACTCCCTAGGTTAAATACCCTGGGCGCTACGATGATAACACACATACAGACGTCATGCTGAAAACCATTCAGGAGGTCTTAAAGACACCCAAAATGGATAATTCAGTGGAAATCTCGGAAAGAAAAAAAAATGTTGGGAGAATACAATAATAAAAGTAAAAAAGTTAACATCCTTGGCCAACGGTCGAGGGAGTTCCGTTCTATGTCAAATAAAAATAAATAATGATTTTTTACGACTGCTTTTTTATAAACGATAAATTTTAACAGATTATTCTGTAGGGAAATTACAAATCAATAGGATAATAACTTTAATATAGATTATTTTGTAAAATATAAAATAAATGGTTTTCCTTTCCACCCTATTGTATTTTAGCCTATTAATTAAAACTTTATAATAAATGTAAATATATTTTCAAGTCTTTTCAGAAAAATATTCAATTAAAATTATTGTGTATTTTTACGAAAACAAAAATAAACTTTAATTAGCTCAAGCTCACAATACTTCTATAGAATCTGTTGTAAGTTAATACCCGTGTTTAACTCTAAAATTCAGTAAGGTATTTGGGAGAAGAGAATGTAACCGGAGAAACAAGTGAGAGAAACTTTAGTCCGAGCCATAGATTACTCCAGTCAATTCTTAACTGGACTCCATAAAACATCTGACTCGACAACAGGAGAAAAATCGCAAAGAAATAAAAAACTCAGAGGAAAAACTAAATAAATTGAAAAGTGTCTGGAAATAGCTGTCCTTACAACCTTATAGGAAATATAAAGCTTTAGAGACCAATACCTTTTTCTTAAAGGTAATCAACTTACAGAAAATAAGGTTTAAAGCCATCGTGGTGCAATGTATTTTGCTGTTACATCCCCCTTCAATAATTCTAAGCTAATTGAAAAAAAAAAAAAAAATCCTATATAAAGCCTAGTTTGTACGGGTCGAGTATTTTAGTAGAGTAGTTTAGTAATTTAGTACTCGACTCGTATGGACACTTTGTTACTTACTAAATTTATACAGTCGACAATGACTAAATTACTCGACCGTGGCTACCAATACTAAAATACTCGACCCGTGCAAACTAGGCTTAAGCCACGCTAAACTCTCCCACTCTCTAGGTAAATATAATATTTATTAGATAGCAATATATTAATATTCTATTAATTGTTAAAAGTATGTTTAAATTTGTCTCTAAAGTTAGCTCCAAAGAGAAAAAGGGTTTTGGAATATATCTAGAAGTCTCGAGTTAACAGAAAATTATTGTTTTACCACAGCATGGAATGATAAGCAGGGTTAAAGCGGGATCAAAGACTAAGCTAATTAGAAACGAGTCAAATTATAGCCAGAACTTCAAAGTAGATTACTTGATGTTTCGAGAGCAGTCAGTTACTCCCAAGCATTAAGCACTCGACTCTAGACCATATCCACTCTGACCTATTGATATATCCGACCTTGTTAATTGAAACCTCATACATTAAACTTTAACGACAATACAATTAACATATTCGATTATATTTTTACCTACGCCCTTCACCCTAGAAATCAACAATTACTATAGTGTCCCTACGGTTTTGCATTTTATACGGTAAAACGAATTCTTAGTCTAATTCTTAATTTTAAATAAGAACAATGTTAAGACGCTAGATACAGCATCCATTAGTGTGTAATGTAGTTGCTTCATTTTTAGGGTCCGTATGCAAAAGCCAAGGACCCTTATATTTTCGCGTGTGTGTCTGTCTGTCTGTCCGTCCGTCGCATGCTCTCACGGCTACACTTTTTGTCCGATGACTTTGAAATTTGGCATGTACATATATCTTGTACCTACCCACACATGTTAAAAATATAGCAACTTAAAGAAAAAAAAAATCCAAAAATTTAGGGTAAAAAATCTTAAGGATTAAATTTTTTTATANTATATGTTTATATATTTTTATTTTTTTATAACAATAATATAACTAATAATAATAATATAACTATTTTATACAATACATTTTTATAATTATTTGTTAATTTAACATTTTTTAAGCAAGCGTTATCGCAAGGCGACCATAAATTTTCAATTAATTGCCAAATTATTTAGGGGTGTTTTAAAAATAAAAAGGACACAGTTGTTTAAATTATTTGACATTTGTTCTTTTCTTTTTCACATGCTGATTTTATTTGTTTATTTTGCACCAAGTTCAGTAAAATAATTTTAGCAATTAAAGAAGGAATTTCATTTTTATAGATTCGGTCTAGAACGAAGTTCCTCATTTTTTTTACTCAATAATACTTATTTTAAGGGGAAAGAAAATTTGAATATAAAATACACGACCCTAAGCAAATAACGAAAAGTGATAATACAACTTTGTAAATATTACAGTTCGAAAATTCTTTAGGGTAGATTTCGTGAGGGAATAAAATAGAATTATCCTAATCTAAGTTAACAAAATTTTAAGTTTTCCGAATATTCATAGTCAGGAATTTATTTTTCGAAGCTTTCAGCCCCAAACCTTTTTTTTATCCCGACGCTTGGTAGAATTGAACCAAGAAATCCCTGGGAACGACAGGGATCAGCCCTCGATCCTTCCACCTTCCAGAGAAAGTGGTCTGATATCCTTCCAGATGTCATTTTAGGCAAGATGAGCCCTCAGGGCGAGAGAGAGAAAGAGAGGAAAGGTCTAAAACTCCACTAGGAATATTACGTAAACACACAGCAAGAAAGAAGGCTTAAGTCCGAAAAGATATTCCTATCACGTTATCCTAACACGAAAAAAAAAAAAAAAAAAGAGTAGAGCTAAAAAAGTTTTTAGGGAAAGCAGGAGGCTTAAAGTTTGAGAACTCAGAAGCTTGTATTTTTTTCCATGTTACTTTATCATGGATAGCGAGAGACCCTTGAGACCGCGTTACGAATTTAATTTCCAGGATGTAAATGTTTGTTTTCTCCACCTTTTTCTCTCGTACATTACACATTGTGGCATATTTGACTCCAGTATTTTTTATATGTACACGCATCTCACTTTTCGTTTATGCATGATGGGACCCTGTGCTTTACCCGGATCACACCCTAAATTTTCTTTTATCCCCAATTATCTTTTTTTAATACGCTTAGATTTGATTTAGGGTTTAATCGAAAAATGAAAAGTTTATACAAAAAGTGGTTTTATATCACCGGTTTAGACTCAGTCGTCATCGTTGGTTGGTGGTAAACAATTATGGATAATAAGATGTACGACATTAATTGAATTTAATAATTTTTTTAATGAATAAAAACCCAAGTCTAAACTTTCCACTTACGAAAACCAATTATAAAGTTTATAAGGGTAAATGTAGCTACACACTAACGCCGTTTCATCTATTACATACATAGTTGTACTAGCTGGATTCCTAAGCTTCACTACGGAGAGTGTTATTTTCCATATTATGTACTATTTTTAGTAGATTATTTTAATTTGATGGGTTAAAAAAGGTACCGTCAAACAAAAAAAAAATAAATAAATATATATATATATGAGATAACGAGCATCGTAATAATT
>KZ651580.1:240647-254712 GCA_001010745.2 Gerris buenoi | reverse complement strand
ATATATATTATTTTTTTATTTTTTTTAAATGTTTTCTGAAATTTAATGGAAAAATGTTAAATATTTTTTATATATTACGCTTAACTTGGTCCTCAAAGATTTGTTGCTCCTAGAACTCACTTATTTATTCTTAATATTTTACCCTTCTATTATATATTCTATTTATCTTCTATTATATTTATCCTATTCCGTTTGAAGTGTCTCCTTTTTCGAGGTCGTCAGCATTCACATCTTGCCTCTTGCCTCGTAGAGTCTCTTTGGTGATTAACCTGAGCTGGCCGTCTTTTATAAATTATGCCAACGATCTTACTTCAATTACTAGCCCGATGGTCGTGTCCCTAACTAGTAGCAGTGGTTAGGTTAGGCCACAATGGGCTCATTTTACTAACTCCGTGGTAGAGTGTTCCAGCCACTTCCCATATCATACCTGTACATGAATGATCATCAGTGAGCAATCTAAATCAGAGTATTACGGGGAGAGATCGACCCCACGACCTTTATTCACCTCGATTCATTGATAGCTGGGCGAGTGCTTACAGCACCTTTGCCACACTGGGTCCCCTTAACTAAGGCTGGCCTTGTTTTCCCAGTTACCTAAGAAATCTCATTTAAAGTAGCTTGAATACGGCTAGAACCCTTCTTATTACGTATCCATAACCATGAAGGTTATTGTTGTGGTAACATCTGTTTTATATACTAAAGATTTTTCTTGTTACATGAGTAGCACACTCTACAAGTAGCTCCAGTTCTTTCACTGATCACTTTATTTTATTTTTTCCATCTCGGCTGATCATTGCGTCTCTGTATTTAAACGTGGCTACTCGCTCTACCCTCTCAATTCCTAAAGTCAATACCTGTTCGACTGTTTCTCTATATGGCCATGATTTTAGTTTTGAAATTATGTTGCAGCTTTTCTTCCGAGTCCGCAATCCGTGCAACATCATTTGCAAAAGCTGACATGGATAGTGATATGCCTTCAGGCTGCAATATGTGTGTTCAGACAGTCTCTTTTGCTGTGCTTTGTCTATAATAACAAAGAGCCGTGGGCTAATTAAGTTTCTCTGTCAGACTCTAGCCTTGTCACTGAATGTGTCCGATGTTGATTTATCTGCTCTCACAAATGCTTAGAAGTCTTTATGGTTGCTTTTAATTCTTCTCATGAGAGGTTATGGCTCTGACAAATAATGATTTTTAATGGTTTCCAATTTACCTTCCTAGGAACAGTGTCAAAAGTTCGTTACAAATCTTTGAAACACATGCAAAGTCTCTTGTTGAATTCTATGGAACTTTCCATAGCCTGTATAATTTTAAATATTAGGTTTTGTGCGCTTCTATATGGACGGAATCCGAAAAAGAAGCAAGCAAGACCCAACATTTAGAGTTAGAAAGGCTATAGAATTTAACAACAAACTTCACACTTGTATTCTAATAATAATAATAATGGAAGGCATAACAACAAAAATGGAAGGCTTATAGGCCTCATGTATAGGCTATTGTTTCTTCAGCGGTCAATATTTCATCAGGACGTGAGATACCTTTAAGTTTTGTTCATTGTTTATTTTGTGAAGAATAATGTGTGACGTGTTGACTGCATTACTTTTTCCTAAAGAACATTTTTATGTTAACAAAATATCAATAGTCAATTTTCCGATATAAAGCCCTTCTACGATGTGCTAAGGCACTACTGAAGATTTTAAAGAAACTTTGAAAATCAGCAGTAAATCTTTGCTTCTTAATACCGATCGAAGTATTGGGAAAGAATCAACTAGTTATAACTTATTAAATTCTAAGAACCTCACAGAATTTGAAGAAACAGACTATATATAATATTTTATCCTTGAATCAGTACGAATCCAAACCCAAGTAATTTGATTTGATGTTTATTGACTTACAATCAACGTGATTACATCATACTACCGATGTTTATTCCATTAGGTTGTTAGAGTTGGGTTTATCTGACAGCCAATAAAAGCAAGGTCCCCCTTCCAAACTCTCCTTTCTCCCACCTGCGATTGATTTGACCAATGAAGCTTTATGACAAGCAATCTAACTCCACCACTAAACAACCATTTATTACAAGGGTCTGTACATCATTTACTCACCGACTAATCAGATTAGGTGTTGTTAGTAATAGGTGCTTATATCAACCTATTGAAGCCTACAACATTCTAACTTGTCTAGTTATCCTATTACAACTACTCTACCATTTTATATGTTCTAATAAGCTCATTAATCAAAAACTCTACACAAAATTGGGACCATAACAAATAATTCGTAGGAAAAATGAACTTCATGACGAGGTAGTCTTTTTAAGTTTTTGATTGAAAAGATCTGATTTGTAAATAAGTAAATATTAATATTTTAAAATACATGTTACTTCCATGTTACTTACATAATTTAAATGAAAATTTTAGTTATGTTTAATAGATGTTAACTAATTTGTAAAAAACACATTTTTAATTCAATATTGATCGATGTTTTAGACATGAATATGACCAGGAGATGGTTTAAATATAGCTCAAATGTTAATAACCTAAACCCGACCCTCACAAATAGAAGAGATTGTAAGAATCTATATGTTAAATAAAATCCTAATAAAATGTTAAATAAAATCCTATAGAATATAACGAAAATTTGTATCGAACTTAATTTTCGGAGCAGGATAGTTTAACATAAATAGCTGAGCCATGATTTTAGGCGTAAACCTTACGTTGCACTTTGTTTATTGCTCTGTATATATTGTGAACAGCGTATAGTATGAACACTTATCTCGAAGCAACAGTTATTCGTGTTACAGATATATCAAAGAAGGTGATTTAATAACCACTATTAAAAAAAACTTTAACGATCGCATTCAACAGGATTTTTTTACGTGAATATAAGTGAATGGTTATTTGATAGCGTCGGAGCCTCGTGGAGTATCGTTAAATATAAGCACACACTAGACATCATGAATGATTTTTACGGTAGCTATACTGCTATCACCGTTCGTAAAACACTCTGAGTATTCCGTACAGCTTCATATTTAATCTGAACAACAAGGTAGTGTCTGTATAAATTTCTGCTCTTTTTTAAAAAATAAAAATAGTTGCGAAGAACAATAAAAGAGCAGATTATTAATAGAAATATTGATACAGTATACATTAAAGATATTATTATTTCCTGCTTCAAGGTATGATAGAAAAATATATTGTTGCATATATTTCTTGTAATATGTAACTGAGTAGCCTAAAGTAACATGAACATAACAAATATTCGTAGCAAAATATCGGGGTGTGTTTAGATGATAAATAAATAAAACCCATTGTGAAAAGGAGTGCATATTTATTCAACAGGGAGCATTTTGCCACGGATAGTGGTCAAGGATTGCAACATTATCGCAAATGCTCTAACATTATCAAACATCTCTATACCTCTTCATCATCTCTTCGAATCATCTCTAGAAATCTTGCGATTTCTCGACAATCCACTCTAAAACAAACAGAGACTATATGAAGTTAAACCGTAGAATAAATACCTGAACATGTACAGACTCTTTATTACCCTTTTGTTTACATAAAGACAGTAAACTAAATAGATATTATGTAATCTAGTTGGAAATTGAACCGAGGTATGTTGATTTTGTATGAGTACAAGCTGTAGTCTAAGCCAAGTCAATACCAGGTTATATTTGATTGGTTATGCAATATACGGTTTCCCTTAGAGATGCTACATGGTATGTAATCCCCTTAGAAGTTCAGATATTAATACATCTACTTCAAGGGATTTCTCTTATACGACATGAAGTCAAACTTTACAAAAAAGTTGTAAAAATATATTTATGCACTTGTTATACCAAAAAGGGGCAGCATCTGGAAAGAAATTATGAATTACAAAAATCGGTTGGACAAACTCAAACTCTCATCAACATATTAATTCATCCCATAATTTCATAATTTTTATAATTTAGTGATTTTTGTACTAAATGCAAAACGAGTAAATTTAAAAATACATATATGTAGTATAACCTAAAATTCATTATAGGATTTTTATGTGTGTCGAGATCTCGACTCTGCTGATGATTATAAACTAATATTAGTTACTTACCTATCATCAGATCCTTAATTCACTTCCCGAAGCTGCGGGTTCTCCTAAATTATACCTTCACAGACCACACTCAACCTACACATATGTTTGTACTTTTTAACCAGTTTCTTCACTCAGTCTATACAGGGTGTTACCGACCTAAACCGAAATTTTTTTTTGGGTGAAACTAGATCCAAAATGGAGCAAAACTCCACTAAGCTCACTTTTCTATCTCAATCCGTTGCTGAGATATGATTTTTTCAAGAATTTTTTTAAAAAACACGTTTTTCGCTAATAAAACCGCAATTTCTCCACTTCAAGTCTATTATTTTAAATTTTTAACCATATTTTCGAAATCGGAATCACAATGTTATTTATACCGTTCGAAAGAGTATTAAATGAGGAAGTTTTTGTGAGATTTGCCAGTCTCCAAGAGTTTTTGTAGGAAAATAGTGAGCGTTCAAAGAATTTCAGAAATTTTATTTTTTATAATTTTGGAACGTTGGAACGGGTTTTTCTGTGTTAAGTTAATAATTTCCAAAAATAAAAATGCTTCAGTTTTATAGGAAATTTAACGCTGCTTTCGAAAATATGGTCAAACATTTAAAATAATTGACTTGAAGTGGAGAAATTGCGGTTTTATTAGCGAAAAACGTGTTTTTTTTAAAAAAATCTTTAAGATATTGTATCTCGGCAACGGATTGAGATAGAAAAGTGAGCTTAGTGGAGTTTTACTCCATTTTGGATCTAGTTTCACCCAAAAAAATTTTTCGGTTTAGGTCGGTAACACCCTGTATATACCTACTTGCCATTGAAGAAAGTGAAGAAATAGCTGAAATGATCGTCTGATCATAAATGTATTCTAGTAATTAGGGCATGGTCTATTCTTCCTAATTTATGTTTTCCTTCCTGAAGGCGGGTTAAATATTTATATTTGTAAGATCCTTAGAAAAATTGCTAACGCTTCCTTTCACGTGATTAACCATATCCTCCATACTGATTTCTAAGTTCCTTTTTTTCACGATTTTACAGTTCCGATACAAAATATTCCATAGTTCCTTCTCCAATCATCCTAATCCTTTTTAATCATGCTTCCTTTCCAAAAATCTATCTTCCCACAATATCCCTGACAATCCTCCACGACGCCTTAAGCCAAGAGATATGATTAATAGAGAGGTTAAAATATGAAATATAAAATATATCTATATGTATGTATCAATTAATTAATTATTTATCTTGTTTATTATTTCCTTACTATCTCAACTACTTATCTGATTTAACATTTAAGTAAGTTCTATCACTGGACAGAATCTTACAACTAGTCATTCCATGCTACAAATACACAATGATCATTATTATCTGTATTTCTTATATAGTATAGTATAATATAATGTTGCAATAAAATAAATTTAATAATAATAGAAAAAACTACGAGTTCCCTCTGAAAGGAAAATGTACATTCATGAAATTGGGGTCCGGTTCATATTCTCATAACACTGGAAGAAAAAAAATGTATAAAAAGACGCTACAGGCGTGAAATTACTTTCGGTGTGACGCAGGTTTCCTCACGGTGTGAGGTAAAGAATTATTAAATACTTGGCTTCTTTTTGGGGGCAGCTTGGCCGTATTCCTGGCAGGAAAACGATTTAAAAAGAGGTGTGGTCGCATGGTGGCATACTTTTAAGGGTGACGGGTGGACCCTTGGAAAACTCTTGGTTCCAACCGGTTTCTTCCACAACCTCAGGCCCCTTAATTAAATTCAAAATAGGTAGGGTAGACAGAGAGAGTCTATGTTGAAAGAGAAGGAGAGGTCAACACCTTAAGAGGAGGAATCAATATCCTTTGTCAACAGAATGCTAACGAGTAGGGGGTAGGAGGGGCGACCTTAAACACCGGGCACCCGTGAAATTGGAATCACCACCAGTTGGAAAATTTTCACAATTCAGCCACAAATAGCTTGCAAAGTTTAAATAATGTCTACAATATATAAAATAAGGGGGGAAAAAACATTGAAAATGACAATAGTGATCCCAAACGCTATTCTCTAAAATATATATATATATTTTTCTTAATAAAGGGAATCATTTTAAAATCAAATGAAAAACATGTTTTAAATTTAAAATCCACAAGTTTCTTCCTATACACCATTCTTTATAAACGGGTATAGTGGAGCGAGTACAGTAGAAAGTATTTTTTTTTTTTCTCCTTGTTGTCTAATTCAGGGGGTCTCTAAAATGTTTAGCATACGAGCCACACTGACTCTTCCACTAAGTCCCAAGGACCGAGACCTAGCTCGAGCTAGCTCATCATAACAACGTTATGTAGTTTTGAATTTTCATATTTGGACTAGACGGCAAGAGAATCTATGGTGGGTAGGGTGCGGGGGTAGACGCCACTCCGTTCGGTTATTCTATTATAATTCTGGGAGTTTATGGAAGAGATTGGAAACCATAAAATTATATACGACCATATTACACTGCAGTAAGATAGCTTAGCTTAGGAAAAGTTTAATAATTTAAATTTTCTATTGAACCATTGTCAGAGGAAAGTTAGAGCTACTTAAATCTCATTATTCAAAATTACAATGTTTAATTTTAACATGTGAATTTTAGGAAAGTTCGTAAATCATAAATAGTATGGTTAAAGAAGAAGTGAGAAAGATGAATAAAAATTAAAGTCGGCGCTAGGAATTGAACGTAGGGACCCGTGGTTCGAATCATTGGTAGGGTTCATGTTATTTTGACTTCTTCCTTTTCTCCTTAAACACATTTATAATTTTTGTGGAGGGTCACGACACCATTTTTTTTTCGATTTCGCCTCGGATGATAATGTCTAAATATGTAACCTAAATTTGATTTAAATCTACCCAGTAGGCTCTGTAGCCAGGCGTCTTCATAGACGGCAGACTACAAACACATATTTAAACACCACTTTTTTAGACTGAGGGGAAATAAAATGTGTAAATCTGTCGAAATCGAATGCGATGGCGATTCTTCTGAGCATGTATGCCACATTTAATTAAAATGACCTCAGTAGTTAAGTTTTCTGCATAGAAGATAGACTACAATGACATACGACAAAAAGAGTTTTGGCAGAAATCACTTTTTTGCTTCTAGGTGTTATAGGTCCAAACGTGTAAATTTATTCCAAATCCAAAAAAGTAAAAAAAAAATCTGTCTGTCGTCAGTTATCTGTGCAGACGCTTGGAGCCTAAACTACCGGGCTAATTATGATAAAATTTGGCATGCAGGTTAAAAAAAAACATACACCGAGGAAATAGCCAGACATGGATTTTTACTCAAAATTTGGGGGCCTACTTCCACTACCTTCCAAAATTCACGCCTAAATGTTTAGAAAAAGCAAAAACAAAGATTTCTCAAAAACGGTTAAAACGAGTTTGATTAAAAATATACTCAAATTTAGGCTATTAAAATACAAATCGACCAATATCAGCTGTTTTCTCGGGAAAATTATAGTTTCCGAAATATGGATGAAAATAATCGAAAACATAAAGTAAATTACTAATATACTACCTGACCTGTAAAACGCTTTTTAAATATGTTTTACAACAAATAAATTAAATGAGATATTATAGACTTCCAATACATTATCAACATTTATATATGTAACAGAAAGTTTTTCTGAGTTGTTATGGACCCTTTTTATGTATATCCTACGTATTTAATCAGTAAAAAAAGACAAGGAGACGCATGAAAGAAAAAATAATCTGCGTTCTTTTCGAAAAATATTTTGTCAGATATTATTTTACTTTGAACCCCATTTTCCTAAAAATATCAACAATTTTATTTCAAAAATTAAAAGATATGTATTTTGAAGTTACATCACAATAATCGTCATTATTATTTTTCTCAAAAACAAGATTACAAACGAGATTGTGGGGGGAGGGACGTTCAAATAAAGAAAGTATTGTTTTTGGTGCGATTATGAGGTCAACATATTTTTCATTGGAAGGAATAAAACTTTTTACTCCCACATTCGAAAAATGAAAAACTTTTTTCCATCTTTAGATATCTTTGTTTGACATTGGAGAACTGCACTTGAAATATGACAGGGTTTCTCAGAGTAGATGGAGAAAATTTCGCACTTTTGGAATACCTAGAAGACTTCTGAAGGAGCTTCTCAACTGCGGAAACAGACCCGAGTTTAATAAATGTCTAGGTTTTCTGTTTAACTTTTCCAACCAAAGTTGCGAGTGGTAAAGATTTTCTAAGGGCCCAAGTAACAAGCTTCTTCTCAAGGGAGTTTTCTCTTTGATTAAAATACCATTTAAATGTTGATAAGGCGTTTCTCTTTCATAGTAACTAGTCATTAATTAAACAAGTTTCCAGTTAATTATTTAATTGAGTTTAATTATTCTCTTTATTAAGTAATTAAATTATAATTTAATAACAAGATTAAAATAAACGAAGTGGATTTTTCTGCCTCAGCAATGTCAAATGTCACTGTTACTATTATATTGATTAATATAAGCTTGGCGGGGGCCGGCGTAGCCGAGTGGTTAGCGCACTCGAATTTGAAACCAAGGTCTAAACCCAGGTTCTGAGTTCGAATCCCAGAGAATTGGGACATGTTTCACACTGATGAATAGGATAACTCCCGTCCTGTAATAACCCTGGCAGTTGATCGGGACTAAAACCCAAAAGAAAAAAAATATAATCTTGGCTCCACACCTCTAACATGGTGCATACAATTAACCATAGAAGAAACTTCAAATTATTAGTATAGAGAAAAAAGGGGTGCAGAGGGGGGAAAATAAACCACATTTCGGAGAACAGAAACATGATCCCTTATTCAGGATTACGTCTCAATGCTCCGACTAATAAGTTACAAAAAAAAAAAAAAAAAAAAAAAAAAAAAAAAAAAAAAAAAAAAAAAAAAAAAAAAANGATGGTAGAGCCAGTCCGAGACACACGTGTATTGTAACGCTCTAGTATTTTTTTTAGTTTTCAATAGGTTAACTTTGTGTTTGAGTTCTGTTTTTTTGCATACTTCATTAAAAACGGATTCTGCGTAAAACACAATCTTGTAAGAGGAAATAATATTGATTCTACGGGGAACGTGAGTTTTTTTACTGTTATACTAAAAACTAATTTCAATTTTATCCTTTTAATAGTTTTAACGACATATAAATATTATTATGTATAAAATCTATGTGTCCAAGAATTATAAATATTATAATAATTAATAAAAAAATTTAAATCACTAACACACAAAAACTTCTGTTTGTATCAGGATGAAATGTTATATGCCTGTTTCAATTGTACTATAGAATAGGTTATTATACAAATTTTCATTTAAATCGTTATGTTAGAACGTAAAATATCGGTAAAAACGTTGTTTTCTTTATAGTTTAAGCGATCTTTATCACTTCATAGCAGTGTCGGTGTTCGTTTTACAAAAAAAAAAAAAAAATTAAAAAAGTTGTTTGCCTCATTAAATAGATAAAGTTAGAATTTTTTCCCGTCTAAAAATTCTAATTTTAAATTTTAAGCTTACGCTTACGCGAGCGTTGCGCGTGAACGCTTGGGCGGATAACGTTGTCCAACAAACTTAGCCTGGGCATTGGTAAAATGAACATGTGTACCAAATTTCAACTAAGTCGGTCAACTTTTACACAAGTTATCGCCATCGGTAGATTTCGTGACGGTGATTTTGGTAGTTTTTTTTCGGATTTACTCCCGGGCTCCAGAACGTGCCATATGGAACTTCGTTCCTAAAGACCTAATTTGACTGGGTAAATACATGTCGTTCATTTTTTATTTTAAGAACTCGTAAATAACCTCACGGACCTTGACCCTGCGGTCACTGTTAGTCTAAATATTATTAATATTGGATTTTAAAGCCCCCGGGGGAAAAAATTGTAAAACATAGAAAAGTAAGAAAGATTGTATTTTAAGGAGATTTTGAGTGTACTTATTCTCCAGGAAGGGGATTAACCTTTGATAAGATCCGTGGCTAAGATGTAAAAAGGAATGGACTTACCACCGAATCGTAGCAGAAATAAAGAAAATCCGAGGTTTCTAAGGCAAATCCGATTTCAAATAAAAAACCATTAAGAAAGTCTTTAAACCATATTCCTTGTCTTACAACTAAAAACTGAATAATTAATAACTTTTCCAAAACTTAGTCCAATTCTCAAACATTTTTGAGTATTTGCAGAGCTCTTTATTGACTGTCATTAAGGACTCGTAACAAAAAATATTCAGGCTTTATTAAATATTTCCTGACTAAAGCTACTTTAAGAGAAAAATTTGTTATTTGCTTCGATCAACTTAAATAGGGACAGTAAACGCGAGGGAATTGAATATCGAAGAAATTACATTAACTATGACTATATGGTTTATCCACTACTTAAATTTATAGTCGACACGTGAAGATGACATCACACACGCAAGTAAGAAGAAAATCTCATTCAGACCTAAAAACAAAAGAGAGAAGTCAGTGGCGCTCTGTACAAATCCCTATAGCCTTGTGATATCAGTGATATGAACGGCTAACTAGTAAGTTTAATTGTAAAACGAGCACATAAATTAAAGAAGGCACAATTTGAAAAAAAAAGCATTTCTTAGGTCAAAGATAAAGACACATTATAGAAGGTCTCTAAAGTAGCTTTTTTATAGGTCAAATAGAAATAACTTTGAATAAAGAAAAGAGAAAAAGAATAAAAATATAATAAAGTACAAAAAGGACCACTGCTCTATTTAATGATAAACTCCGAAAAAAGTAATGGTATCATGAACTACAGCGCCCTCTACGAAAATTAAAGGAAAGGGTAACTAAAAAGAATGAAGAGAAAGAAAGAATAAGAGAAAGAAAAGTTTTTTAAAGACCGCTTAAAAAAATAATGCTTTTGATAAAGGCTTTACTTTCTACCCCAAAACCCCTTCTTACCAGTCCAAAAGTAATTAAAAGCATGGTTGATGAAGAAAAAATAAAAGAAAAGTACGGACAGAAAAAGAAAAATTAAAAATTCGTTTCTCATACTTTCCTCCTGATTCATTATGGACGAGGAAGGCGGGAAAACGATAAAAAAAATAAAAAGGAAAGAAAGAATTATTTAACTTTGAGAAAAAAAAGCGGAGAAGGGAATTATTGAGAAAAAATTAAGAGGATTTTTTAAATAAAGAACTGGTAAAGGAAAGAGAAAGGAGGTTAACTTCGTACAATGAATTCCTTTTTCACAATTATAAAATAAGTTATTTTCAATTAGAAAAAATAAACATATATTTAATTTAAAATAGTCAGTTAATTGGTGAGGCCCATAGCTTACTCGAGTCCTATTTCTTAAAATAATGATTTAATTATTTTACAACCCATTATAGTCAAATTTGTTCAATTCCCCCACCCCCATTTTTTAAAACATTCAATTGTTTTCACAATTAACATGAATTAAAATATCGATTTAGCAATATTTAAAGAGCACAAAAGGTTGAAATTAATATAGGGCTATCTGGGGGATACTTGTGACGAACCATTTATATTTTATAATTATTAATATAAAAATACAATTTTTTAACTGGTCTTATGTCCACCTTTTCTTCTTTTTGGTTTCTGTATTCTTCACTTAAGTTATTTCCATGTGTAAAATTTGGGGAAGATTGAAAGACGGGAAGTGGTTCAAAATTAGGGTAGTAGGTGTGCGATGAAACTTACAAATCAATCAAAGTATTACAAGACCAGTAAAAATGAGATAAGTACTTTTAAAGATATAGGTGTAAATAATATTTTATTTGGAAAATTGGGCATTAAGGTAGAAATTGCAAATAACAATTGGCTAATTATGACCTACCTTCCAAATTTTATTAAAATCAGACGTCGGTCGGACCGAAACAAATTTAGCTATATATATACATAAACACGGAACAAATAATGTCCCCTATTGTTGTAGGTCCTTTACTTATTTTTCCACTTAGTCTTTACACTTGCTATTATTTCTTGATTCGATAAGAAACTTGCAAGCATATAGGATATAAGACTGTCCAGAGAGGTAAGAAATATTTTATCAAAGAATGAAGCTTCAATATACACAGATAAAGCCACGGTCGATTCGCTTCTCAGATTCCATTTCTTCGAGAAACTCGAAGATTCCAAATGATTACTGCTCTTACATCTTATATATACACACACACACATATATAAGTTAAGGACCCCTAGGATAATACCTCTATCTTAGTCTTCCCTTCACCTTGTTTGTTTTGTTTACATTGGAGTTGGATGGTAGAGCCAGTCCGAGACACACGTGTATTGTAACGCTCTAGTATTTTTTTTAGTTTTCAATAGGTTAATTTTGTGTTTTAGTTCTGTTTTTTTGCATACTTCATTAAAAACGGATTCTGCGTAAAACACAATCTTGTAAGAGGAAATAATATTGATTCTACGGGGAACGTGAGTTTTTTTACTGTTATACTAAAAACTAATTTCAATTTTATCCTTTTAATAGTTTTAACGACTAAAAAATAATATAAGTCAACGGATAAAATTTGTTTGAAACTAATCTACCGAGCGGTTTAGGCTACAGCACAGAAAGTATGCGAAGAATTCCAAGAATGCAAGATATCAGTTCCAATTCTGTATTAGTGTGAGTAAGCCGACTGTGTAAATACAAGGCTTGTTAACCTTGGTGTTAGTGAACATCGGAAGGCCAGGTAGAGTGGAGGGGATACCCCACCAGAAGCACTCGCTACTCCCACTAGATAAACCCCCTCCAGGCTACTTTTCTGCGTTATTGTTGATGTGAAGGAATAAAATAATGAACTGATGTGAAAGAATTCCTTTCATGTAAATAAACAATATTTTAAAAACAAACAAAAGATTAAGAATTGAACTAGATTATCTAATGCCTAATTCCATTAAAGATTATTTCGATAACCCCAGATTGAAAAGACCGAGAGATTCTTCTAGCAACTCTTCTCCAGAAAAGAAGCACCCAAAAACAAATATGACAAAAGTTAGTGACCTCGGAGCAGCTGAAATGTTTCAGCTAATAAAGTCAGCGGTTAGTGAACTAAATTTGGCCTCCAAGGAAGACCTAAATAATTTTAAAAAAGAGATACAGAATGAAATGGATCATATCAAAGGGGAAAATAAACAGTTAAAAAAAGAGGTTAAAGCATTACAAGAGAGAATATCTGATTTTGACCAGAAGTTAGAGGATATCGACAATAAAGTGCGAGATATATTATCGTACAATATCAGAGGTCTTAAATCGAAAATAAATAATTTAGATTTTTTTAATTATCTCATTAAATTTGATATAATATTATTATTGGAAACACATTTTACCGTCGACGATTGTAATGACTACAGTGGGTCTTTAATAAGACATTTCAAGATGTCTTGGGTACCGGCAGTAAAAATCAGTAAGTACGGACGTGCTAGTGGGGGAATTGCTGTGGGTATTAATATGAAATCTGAATTTTACGTAAATTTTACTTTCAACCAATTGAATCAAGATATAATAATAAGAANATAAATAAAAAAATAATAATAAAAATGCTAAATATGTACATTATAGTACAAATTGTTGGTTACTTAAACCTCAATCTTTCATGTTCTCAGAATTCTTGACGATAGTTAAAAAAAAACGAAGGTATAATGCACAACAAACTGTTTTATTTTTAATAAAAAAAACCAGCAGATTATCAGTTAAGGGATTGTGTTTAAATTAATGTTGTAGGTTTTTTATTTTTATTAAGAATCCGAGAGCAGGTGTCTGCGGTTGCCTATATCGTCCCTTGTGTCAATTCTAGGAATGTTTCTCTTTTATTATGTTTTTTTTTTCGCTCTGAGTAAACCCTTCTATAAAAATATTTAACTCTCATTGCTTAGAGCCTCATCACTGCTTGCTTTAAACATTTGCTCTCACACAAACAATTAAAATATTAAACAAAACACATTCCACAGAGAATCACAGTTATACAAGATTTGAAAAAAAAAAAAAATAATAAAAACTAGGGGACTTCGCTCATCACCCCCCCCC
>KZ651580.1:205851-227893 GCA_001010745.2 Gerris buenoi | reverse complement strand
TTTTTTTTTTTTTTTTTTTTTTTTTTTAATTAAAATCTGTCAAAAATGCCTGAAGCCGAAATTACTATTACGGCAGCAGCGCAGATGGAACAATACCGCGCAATACATTTAAACAGCGTGATGCAGGATATCGCAGCAGTGCCACTTTTCGACGGATCACCAGGAGACCTAGAATTTTTTATAATAAGAATGGATCTGATCGTTCATCAACTGGTACAAAGACCGATGGTTGAAGCCACTAACGTTTATATTTTAAGTTATTTCTATAGCCGCATTGCGGTCGAAATGGTTCTTGAAATCGGAGCGTCTTGCGATACACCGTGGGACGAGGTGAAGAGACTGCTAAGGGAACGATACGGAGGGGCCCCGCTAGATCAATTCCTAGGCTTATCATGAGGGAAGTTCATATCGGAAGGGAGCCTAATGAAACGATTACCAAGTACGCTAAGACGGTAATGGTTGGTTTTCGCAAGGTAAGCAACCGTATCCGCGAGACGGCTCCCAGCGTAGAAGGGGCTAAAATCCGCACGGCCATGCTCGAAGAGTTGGCTCAAGAAATATTTGGTAACAATTTACCAAAACGAGTACGACAGTGGGTCAAAATTACTAAACTAAATACCCTGGAAACTCTCGTCAAGACCATCGAAGATGAGGAAAACGAAGAAAAAGAAGACCGGTGGGAGAAAAACCGGAGACAGAATCGTCGTCCACCAACTCAGGGATACCAAGCAGAACCGGGATGGAAAACAGCAGAACCGGGATGGAAAACAGCAGAACCTCGCTACCGAAAGAAAACAACCCAGGAGAAACCACAAGGCTACCACGAGGAAAACAGCGGAGAGGCGAAGTAGCGAACACATCGCCAAACACGACTACGGTCAGGCAAGGAGGACACCAGGAAGAACGGGCAGGTGTTATGAGTATGGTGAAATAGGACACTTCGCAAGGGAATGCCCCTGGATATTTCATCGTGTGGAGCGACAGCCTCAGTTTCATCATATGCTGAAGCAGCTCGCCGGAACCGACCGGAGCCCATGGAGGTTAATGCAGGGAGTGCCTCTGAAACAAAGTGGAAAAGAGACACCAGTGCCGATGAGGGATCGGACAGTGAGGGGGTGCCACAGAGAACAGGGAAATGGTCCAGACAGCGGAAAAATGAGGTCCAAGGACACAAAAAACGAGGTTCGGAGCTAAGTGGTGGATCTGACCGCGAATGAGGTTTCAGATGGAAGAAAATGGACAGCAGGGAGAGTAAAGGAACAAGAAAAACGAGCACGAAAAATATGAAAGGTAAGTTGCCCATTATTTTTAATGATGACTGGAAGGTGCGATGCCTAGTCGATTCAGGAAGCTCAAGCACGCTAGTCAGCAAGAAAACGCTCAAGGCAAGGAGAGTTAGAAGCGAAGTTTATCCGTACCAGTGTAAACCCCTTACGGGAATAGGGAAGAAGGTGATTGCACATGTGGTACCAGTGTTAAGTGGGAAGTATGATCTCATCATAGGTTGTGATGTATTAGAAAAGGTGGGAGCCCAGCTACATCGACGGAAAACTAAGTGGAAGATCTTGTTGGTAAAGAAGAAATATGCAGTTGAGGAACTGGCTGAACTAGGGAAAGGGTTTATTGGTGCACTTGGACTGGAAAGTGGCGAGATAAGTCAGATATTCCTAAAATAATTTTCCGATGTATTCCACCAGGGGGGACAAGCGTTGACAGCCACTGGCAGAGTCAGACAACACCTAGAACTAGACTCGTCGCGACCAGTTTATGTGAAGCCTAGACGGTATCCGCAGGTAATGCGAGAGGTGATTAAAGAGCAAATAGCGGAGCTGCTAGAGACTGGAGTCATTCGTCACAGCACATCAGAATTTAATAGTCCAATATGGGTGGTCCCTAAACAAAGCTTAGAGGAAGGAAAACCTAGGTATAGGATGGTTGTTGACTTCAGAGAACTGAACAAGCGAACTAGGACCGAGAGGTACCCTCTACCTAGACTAGAAGACATTAGATAGAATGAGTGGGTCCAAAATATTCAGCGTCATCGACCTCAAGGCCGGATACCACCAAATTAGAATGAGAGAAGAGGACATCCATGAGACGGCTTTTAGCTTCGAACGCGGGCACTACGAATTCTTGCACATGCCATTCGGCCTGAAAAATGCCCCTGCGACATTCCAGCGCCTTATAGATAAGTTCCTGGAGGGTCTTAGCGACGAATATTGGCAAATTTACATGGACGACATCGTGGTCTTCAGTGCTGACCTAGATCAACACCTAATGCACTTACGACAGCTGGGGAGAAGACAGAGAATTCGGATTGAAGGCTTCGCCTGAGAAATCGAACCTGTGCCTCAGGGAGGTAAAATATATGGGACACATTATTTCTGGACAAGGATTCCGGCCCAACCCTGAAAAGATTGCCGCCATCAACGATTTATCTGTACCAAAAGGCCTAAAAGAAATCCGTCGGTTCCTAGGCATGGTAGGGTACTACAGAAGGTTTATTCCGGGATTTGCTGAGCTTGCAAGACCGTTGACAGTTTCTACGAGGAAAGGTGAGAATAAAAGTAGCGAGGAGGAAGTTGGCGCAAGTGTGAAAGCATTCAAACATGCACTGTGTAATGCACCCATATTAAAATACCCTGAGTTGATAAGGAATTTATCATCCCAACAGATGCTAGCCAAGTGGCCCATTACGGACAGAACAAATGCTAACCCCAACACCTGAGAACCACGGTGAGGCAGTAGAAGTAGACATCTTATATTTTAACAAACAGAAGGTGCTCACCACCATTGACGTATTTTCAAAATTAGCTTCTGCCAGAATAATACCCAATAAATCCGCTGAGACAATCAGACAAGGACTTCTTTGGTATACAGGTCAGCAGGGATGTCCGAAGGAGTTTAGAATGGATCGTGGATGTGAGTTTGTTAATGCAAAAGTGAAAGATCTTCTGAAGGAATCAGGTATAGCTGTACACTTTACAACAACAGGGCATAGTCAATCACACGGTACAATCGAACGTCTGCATAGTACGCTAACAGAGCATCTCCACTTGTTGCACATAGGCAAAGGAATGGAAGGCGAGGAAGCTTTAGCTAGGGCAGTGTTGGCCTACAACGAAAGCATTCACTCAGCAACAGGATATACACCACTGGAGGTTGCAATGGGAAAAGTAAACCCTATGGAGATCAGAAGGAGACTCGAAGAGGAGAAACAGCGACGGGTAACAACTTACAATCAACGTTGAACGGATAAGCGGGCGGAGCAAATTAACGTGGGTATGCGCGTCTATCGACGAAACCCATGCAAGCGAAGGAAATCTGATGTACGTTTCTTAGGACCTTACAGAGTTGTGGAGGTACTTGACAAAAATAGAATAAAGGTGGTTTTGGAAAAGGAGGGAGCTCGACCTGTAGTGGTTCATCGGCAAGACTTAAAAAGTACTGTCCCTCAAGACTACGGATTACCATTATAATTATGTTTATTTGTTATATAAGTTTATTTGTTATATAGGTTTATTTGTTATATAGGTTTATATGTTGTTTTGTTAATTTATTTGTTTCTTTTTTTTNATTTCAAAACAGAAATCTATTTTTGATATCAGGAAACATTTTTGGTTCCGTTTAGGTCTAAAGAAGTACCGAAATAGGCACTTCTTTAGATTATTACTCCCCTTATAAAAACATAAGTGTGATATTCCTTTGTCCCAAAGTACATTGGACTAAGCATTCCTTTGTCTTAATAGTTATTTAGTCAAAGTCATTTATATTTTAAAAAACACAGGGGAGTAACCATCTAAAGAAGTACCCGAAAATATATTGCGTATAATATTATCGTAGATTAATCAGTTATTTTTGTCTTTTCTTTTATTGTTTTCTTTTTGTTTTTATGAAACATATTGGCGACATTCACACAAGCTTTTAGCGAAACAACTAAAAACTAATATCTTTCTGACTTCACACTTTGTTCCTCCCAAAAGTTTATTTTTTTAATATTACTTTACAAAGAAAACGATCCCGACTAAGAGCAAAGTTCACACCGGTAAATCTTCAAAACTAGAAAAACGTTTTTTACCTTAAAAACTATAAGAAAAGTTTTCTTTTTTCTGGATAAATAACTTTATATTTTTTATATATATATATAATATGTGTGTGTGTATGTATATAACGATGTTCATTACAGACCGATTTTGCATTTCAATATCTTCATCAATAAACTGATGAACTGAAACCCAAAAACTTTGTAATAAATAGTAAGTGTCACGTTTTAAGGGATTTTTATGTATTTAGATTACATTGTTTTGTTTGTTGTTACCATGGAGACTATAATCTTATATGTTTGGACACATTAAGTTTATGAAAAGTAATTGAATAAAAAGAAGAGCAGTTTTTTTGGTTTGTGTTAACATTGTATTTGAAATTTATTTATAGAAATAGAAGATAGTTGTAAAACGCAACATAGTGGCGACCGTGACAGGACAGAAACCTTTTTTCGGTAAAATATTCGAGTTCGATTTTAAAGTGACATTTTTCGGTAAATATTTTCATCAAAAGTTTTATTTATTTTTTTCGGTATTCTTTTGACTAAATTAACATAAAAATAAATATTAAGATCATGGAATGTGAATTGAAAGGTAGGTCGGTTGTTAGGGCAAGTTTCACGAGGCTTTTCAATAGAATGAATGAAGAATTGAAAGCGGATCCTCTGGATGCTGACGCCGTCAATGTAACATTCCAACTCCTAGAAAAGAGCGCAAAGGATCTTGCAGTAAGAGATAGAGCCATAATGGATCTGATGACAGCGGAGATACACCCGAAGAGAACATTGTGGAGGACCTCGAGATGGCAGATCTTTACCAGAGTAAGTTCTTGCGAGCTCAGTTGACATTTAAATCATTGACATCTAACTGTCAAAATTCTAGGAATAATGATGCAAATGATAAGAGATGTAAATATAAATTACCGAAAATAGTTTGGACACAGTTTAGCGGAAAAATTATAGATTGGTTGTCATTTTGGAGTCAGTTCAAAAAGGTGCACGAAGATAAGGACATAGATAAAGAGGATACGTTACAATACCTCATTCAGGCTACTACACCAGGGTCGAGAGCTCGCGAGTTGGTCGAAAGTTATCCACCTATCGGGGCCAACTACGAGAAAGCAGTGGCTACTTTAAAAAGTAGATTTGGCCGTGAAGACGTACTAGTAGAGGTATATGTGCGAGAACTATTAAAGATAGTTCTAGGTAATGCATTGGACCCTGTTAACATCAAGCTTTCTTCCTTATACGATAAGTTAGAAACGTATCTTAGAGCACTTGAAACTTTAGGGGTTACTAATGACAAATGTTCCTCAATGCTATACCCTCTAGTGGAGTCATCTCTTCCTAAAGAACACCTGAAAGCTTGGCAGAGGAGTGCTTATTTTCCGTATGGGGAAGATGATGGTATAAAGAGACCTCTCAACGGTAAAGTTAATAGCAGACTAACGCAGCTGATGCAATTTTTGAGACGCGAAGTAGAGGGTGTGGAGCGCATAGATTTAGCTATGGAGGGTTTTGGCGTAAGGGTAGAAGAGATGACGCCTTCTATGTCATATCATCCTAAAGTAAAATCCGTAGAGAATGTGGCCGCAGCATCGTCACTTATCTCAAAAGTCGAATCTGGCACTAAATTTAGCGTGGAAAAAGCGAGGGATTACAATTGCGTTTTTTGTAATCAGGATACTCACACAGCTAAAGAGTGTGGTATTGCGTTACGGAGTAGTTTAGCGGAGAGAAGAAAACAACTGCGTAAAAGAGGGCTATGCTTTAGATGTATGAGAGTTGGTTGTTTATCTTATAGATGTAGGGCACAACTGACATGTAAGCATTTCGGAAAACGACACGTAGAACTGATGTGTCCAATCTCAGAAGAAAATTCATTAAAAGGGAACTCGGTAAATAGAACAATGTTAACAACTAAGAAAGATGTTTCTACTACGATGAATGCATTGGCGGAATCGGGCATTACAAACCAGGTGTTACTTCATACAATCACAGTAATGTTGACAGGGTCTAAAGGTATGCGGGCTGCGAGAGCTATAATTGACACGGGATCGCAGTATTCATACATCCTGGATGAAGTAGCATTAGAATTAGGGTTTGACGTAGTAGGCAACAAACTGCTGCAACATGCGCTTTTTGGTGGAGTTAAGTCAGGTGTCCAGAAACACGACTGCTTCAAAATTAATGTTGCTTCTGTAAATAATGTAAATAGAAATTCTATTGATTTAGTCGTGCTTGGTCAGACTAAGATTTGTGATTACTACCCCAGGATATTACCACAAAAATGTATTGAGGAAGTTAAAGCTTTGGATATAGACTTATCAAATTTTCTAGATCAACCTGGAGCTATTAAACTACTTTTCGGGGCGGACATTGTTTGCCGGTTGTTAACAGGGAGGCTATATCAGCTTGACTCAGGTCTAACAGCTATAGAAACAAAGCTAGGTTGGACGGTAATTGGGACAGTAGAGTGTGAAAACACAGGTGATAAATCGGTAGGGCATGAGAATTTCGCTACAATGATGCTAAATTCATGTTTGAATGATTCAGTTATTTCAAATTTTTGGAAGCTAGATGTAATTGGTGTAGAGGAGCCTTCAGCAAAATTAGAACAGAAGGACCAGATGGTGGCGATTCTGAGGCACTTTGAAGCAACTGTTAGCTTTAATAAAGAAGGAAGGTATGAGGTTAAACTTCCTTGGAAGCAAGACACATCAATCTTGCCAAGCAAATATGCAATCACATGCAAGACGCTTCAATCAGCGACTAAGAAGCTACTTTTAACAGGGAACTCTGAGCGGTATGACCAAATGTTAAAAGAGTGGAAGTTTAATCCCCCCTCAGCCTGCTTGTGGGGCAGATGGTGGGAGCAGAATGTAGGCTTTGAAAAAACAGCTTCTCCGGAGGAGCTCGGACGAAGCATATCTTTCCTTAGAGGAGATGGTAACAATACATTGCGACGCTGAGGCCGTTGTAAATAGAAGACCCTTGACGTATGTGGCTGAAGACACCAAAGATTTAATCCCTTTGGATCGAGAATGCACAACGGATAGATTGGCCTTTAGCAAAGGTAGAGGAGGTGATCACCGGCAGAGATGGAAAGGTTCGACAAGCACGAGTGAAGACCAACCTGATCACGATGCTAAGACCCACCCGGCGAATCTACCCCCTTGAAGTCCAGGAGGAGGAAGCAATCGGGTTGCTGAGAACGGCAGTGACAGAAGTTTGAGGGATGGCTCCCTCAAGGTGGGAGTATGTCACGTTTTTAGGGATTTTTATGTATTCAGATTACATTGTTTTGTTTGTTGTTACCATGGAGACTATAATCTGATATGTTTGGACACATTGAGTTTATGAAAAGTAATTGAATAAAAAGAAGAGCAGTTTTTTTGGTTTGTGTTAACATTATATTTGAAATTTATTTATAGAAATAGAAGATAGTTGTAAAACGCAACAGTAAGTGTCAGAAGTACTGTGATCATAGTACTATAGAAAGCCGAAAATTGTAATTGTTTGCTCTTCACAGCAAAAATTAGTGCTAGTTGATTTAGTTAATTATGTTTTCAAAAATACAATTTTAAATTATTGAAATTAAATAGATGTCAAACAAAACTAACTTGACAACTCCGAATTATCTCTGATGATCCCTATGCTATAATCAAATTTAAAATATCGTAAGATTTTTAACATAAAAATATCGTTAAGATTTTTTGACAATAATTATTTCATTGGTTCAAATAAATCAAAGAAAGCCGTCATCATGTGTCTAGATGAGTTGATTCAGATAATTAATGTAACTAAACTGTTCTAAAGCCTGCAAGCGTTATAATTCATTTTGTGGACAAACCTATCTACTGGAAACTAGATTTGGATTTAGATAAGCATTTAGCTGTAGTAAACCAAGTAATAACTGGAGGAAACCCTGCTTAATAGCCACGTCTATTTTTAGAACTAATTCTACACACGATATATGCATAACTTAGAACGGTCTTAACAGCTCAATTTGAATTCAATTTGTAAAGCATCATATACATTTTTCTAAAAAAAAAATAAATAGCCTAAATATCCATTATAAAAATTAATTATAAATTTATGTGGGCATATTTTTCATCATATTTAATAAAACACAATAAAAAATAATAAATAATAATAAAGATTCGGTCTAATATGCTCAAACAAACTTTCTCACATAAATACTGATATAGTGAACTGGAAATGAAAGAGTGTTGTTATTGTTAAGAATTTCGACGTGTTCGGTTAGATTTGTTTTAATATTTCAACCAATAAAAATAATATTTTTTTTGAAAATCTATCGTATGATTTATACGATACAAACAATGGTATTAGACAATTATTAGATATAAACGGCAATAAAACAACTATATTTGACAAGGATACGTTACAAACAACCATCAAAACGATTATATTTGACAATCTTAAGTCATAAGTCTTAAATATCAATCGAACGGAAAAATAATTATATTTAGTCAAGTTAATCCCAAAATTGAAAACAAATGTTGGCTGAAAACAATTGGTAAACTTTTATCATTTCCTCTCAATCTAAACTTTATTGTCCTGCTGAAAAATTAATGAAACAATACATAAAACGATAAAAGAGCAACTCATGTTGCATGCAAGAGAATATATTTTAATATCTAACAGGCTCAGGGGGATACCTTGTTTAAAATTCATCGCCATAAATATTATATTGAAATTCAAACAAAGTTAAAACTCCAATAAAAATATCACAATGATAAATCATTCTTCATTTCTCTGTTATTTTATTGATTAGTTTTTACAATATAAAGGTTATTAATAAATGACTAAGGGGACTCTGCCCCTACTCGCTTCGCTCGTCAACCCCCGAAAAGCGGCCTCTGCTTAGTATAGAGTACATTAGAACCTCTCATATCAGTGCCCTACGGGACCAAAGCATGGTCAGAACGCAAAAAGGTCGGATAATCTGAGGAACAAAGAAAAGCGAATATTTCAGAGTAAATATTAACTATTCATACTAATCCAGTTGAGGAATACACTTCAAAGTATTTCTGACTCTTATTCCAATATTTGATTGTTCTTACACCAACTCTTAACTCTGAAGCTAGCTTTAGAAGTAACTCACCTTTTTGCTAAAGTAATAAAATTATTTTATCTACGACTTGCATTATAAGTGGACTTTACATTGCTAATAACAGGGAGAGAAGAGTTACTTCCCTAAAAAAAACAATCATACCAACTTAAAAGGTAATTTTTTAGGTATTTTTTAAGTACTACGTTGGTAGTAAAGTTTTTCCGCTGTTTATAGCTTTCAATTTTTCAGGAAGGTTACTTTAGGTTATCATACAAAGTCTTTATATTAAAAACAAACTATTGAAAGTGTTTGTTGTAAAACGTGTATATTTAGTATACAAATTGTTATTTTAATAAATCAAGTAACTAAATATCAATTTAATGTGTTTTAATTACGTGAATTTGTAGGTAAAACTTTTATACCTACAAACTTAGCTATTACCCATGGTGCACTAGTCGTAGATAAAATTTAATATGCAACATGGACCGAAGTATTTCTGCTCTCGGGATTGTCTCCCTCGGCTATGCCTCGGGAGCTAAAACTACAGTAATCTCCCTCGGCCATAAGGCCTCGGGAGCTAATCAAGTTTCTCCTTCGGCGGTGCCTCAGGAGAAAACTTAACCTCGAGCAGGAAAACATACTTCTCTCCCTTGTTGCGTAAATAACTATCAAGTTTATTTACTATGATTAGAATTATTATAAAAATATATTTGCACCTAGTGGCATTTTAAAGCATCAAAGTACCACATTTGTCCACTAGGATCGCTTACTTCTTGCCTCGGGAATGACGTTACAGTTCCCTTGATATTCCGCTCTGCACCGTCTCCTCTCCCTTCTCCCCCCGGTCTAACCCCTCTTCTCGAGGGGTATCTCCTAACTCTCTCTACACACACTAATTAAAAATTTAAAAAAAAAATATTTTCCAAANTTCGTTTGTTTTTTAGGCCCCTGAAAAAGGTTTTAAGTAAAAACCGAAACGTCGGGATTGTAACATAGTGACGATTTTTGTGACCGAAACCTGAGTTTTTGTTTGTTGTTGTTTATTTGTACGGTCGAGATTCCATTAATTTATATATATATATATATATATATATAAATTTAAAAATCGTATTTTATAATGAATTATTAAATAATAGAAGAAGAAACAGTCTCTCCACGTTAATTATTAAATATTTAATTTGGATTTTTTTTTAAATTTTTAATTAGTACGCTGATGGCTGACACAAATCCAAATATTTCCGCTGATGTCTAAAACAGATGTCTGTTCAGGAATTTGTGAATTTGAAGACATGAAAAGATGTCGTTTATCAGGATGATCAGAATGCTTCCGTTACCTTTGATAAACACGGAAGCAATCTGGTCTAATTAGGTCTTGGTTATATCAAATGTTTGAAATGAGGTTTAATATAAAGTCGAGAAAACTTTTGGCCTTACCCTTATAAGATTTAAAGGCTGAGGGCTGCAAAGTCCCAATTTACCGTAATCGCTCGTCAGAAGGAATTTTCTAACTCACTTGAACAGAAAACTCTTTTCCCTATCCACTTCATAACTTCTCATGTAACAAGATTAAAACAAAATCCAATCTTTTATCAAAAAACAAACTTAAACCTTATTTTTGGTTTAAAAAAAATATAATAAGGGAACTTTTGATATTTCATATTATAATAATATTATAAATACTTTAAGTTCATAATATATCAAAACATGTACTGTCATTTCACTAAAACGATATAGCATTTTGTTCGTGTTTTTGATTTTTCCATACATTATAATTGGAATTTTAAAAGAATATAATTCTTTAAGTTTGGAAACGTAAAATCAACTTTTATTAAATAAGGAGAGAGAAAATTTGTGTATTGAAATGAATTGAAAACCCAATGAAAGTTCCGTCCGACTGGCACGTGCGTAATTATTAGGCCAATTCACACACGAGTGGAGCATGGCACTGGCGTGGCTCTGGCGTTGGACTGGCGAGGATCGGTCAGTGTGCATTTTATCTTTAGCCTCACATGTATGGTTTAGTTCAATGTTTATGTCGTACAAGACGATGTCTTCTTCCTCAGATGGCGATGAGCATGATTTGTTGGATATTATTAATTTTTCCAATAATATTTGAGAAGGAAGTTTTGGGTGGATCCAGTGTGATTAGAGAAATGGAAAACTGTTGGAGCGTTGAAGGTAATGCAGGAGCTAAAGGAGTACTCAGGTTGTTTTCAGAATTATTACCAGATGTCTTAAGCATGCTATTTCAAAAATTCTAACATAATTATCTTATTTTATTATTTATCTTAAAAACACAAAGAAGAAAAAACAAACAAAGGAACAGAGAAAGAAATGAATGGCTTGCAAGTAACGCGCCAGGAGTGGCGTAGTGGAGGCGTCATTTGCCACCCTCTTAGGAGGTAGCACAAACCAGCGCCACGCCAGGGCCTCGAAATTTCCACGACAGTGCCATACGCCACTTGTGTGTGACTTGGGCATTACTAAACAGCTAAAGGAGTCTTTCTAGCGATCAAACAAAGCTAATAACTGTAATCAGTTTTTCAACAGCAAAAAAAAAAAAAAAACAAAACACATTCATGGAATGAAAATAGATGTTTGATTGCTGCTGAGATGTATAGCTTGATTAAAAAACAGCGTATCTTATAGAAGCGATCCATTTAATATGGAGTAAGTATTTATGAATTATAATGGCATTAAATAAGAACATAAAATACAAGATATTTCTAATATTTAAGCTAGTTGTTGATAAAATGAAGTAAAGGATGGCATGACAGGTAGAAAATCATGTGAATAAACGGTAGAAATGTTATAGGGCAGGAATAAATTGGGTTTACTGGAAGGAAGAGAAGGTAAGATTGTCTTGATTAGAGGCTACAAAGCTAGCGGGAATCAAAAGGTCGAAAGTTTAATGGTCCACGAGAACGTGCTTTGACGCGAGGTGTTCTGTTAGCGACGCCACACTGTGCCACAAAGCCTTGTGGTTTGGGGTTTCTGATGGAAGGGATCCTGTGAAACACAGTGAAATTCCCAGGGGACTAGTGAACCTGAGTCTTGCTACCTTACCACGTGGTTTCCCAAGCAATACAGCTTCTCGCCCTATAAACAATCTCTCTAACAACTCAACGCTGTTAAAATGTCAACCTTACACAAGATCATCAAACTATATCAAACAAACTTTATAGAACAATATTCCCCTATAACTGTATAACTTGAATATACGTTCTCCGATAGTTCCATCTGCAAATTATTGCTGATCAGAGTACAAAGTGACATATTATCATAAAAAGGAACAAGACCATCCAAACTCAAATAATATAATTAAACCTACGCTCAGAGTTATACAATTATTTCATTTTTACTTCCTTGGTTACCCAAGGTAGGTAAAAAAAATAAATAAATAAAAAATAATGTTTTTTATAACCCAGAGTTATTGGAACGAAGTTCCTTATGGCCCCGGGTTGGTTCTGGAGCCCGGGAGTGAATCCGAAAAAAATGACCAAAATCACCGTCACAAAAGCAAAAGCACCGTCACGAAATCTACTAATGACGATAACTTGAAGAAAAGATGACCGAGTTAGTAACATTTTGTACACATGTTCATTTTACCAATGCCCAGGCTGAGTTCGTTGGTCAACGTTATCCCTCCTGCAATTCTTCGAATTACTTCTCTTTCCTACGTATTTTTAATCGAATATCCTCTATTATTGGTTCAAGGGTTTATGTACACGACTTTACAGCAATTTCAAATAATATTAACTTTATTCTTGAAGCTTTTTTAACATTTCACTTTCTTAATTCAGATTTTTAGCAAAAACGACTAAGCTGTCTACAAATGTTTTGTTTGACCAAAATAACAAAGACATATGGATATAGTAAATTGATTATTATCGGTCCTATAACTCAATATTTAAGTATTAATTAATCATGAGACAGTAGAAGAATTTGACATTCTTTATTTAAGGGTATTTTTTTTTTTTTTATAAAATATCTGTGTGATGTTATTGAGCTTTCCCACATAACATAGTTACAAATGGCTTTAAGCTATAATTAACTTTGAAAATGGCAGATTCAAAATGTAAAACATGCTCGACTGAACCTGCATTACTGAGGCTTGTGGTTTGAACGAGATAAGCTTTCGAAATTGCCAATACGCTCCGAAACACAAACACAATAAGCCAGCTTTTAAGCACACTAAGTGTAAACCGTGATGAAACATGTTGAATAATCCACTAAAAAAGAACTCCGCGTTTCTAACTTAATTACTATAAGCCGTGTGTCACCAAACAAGTAGAAATAGACAGTAAAAGTAAAATTACTCATACATAAGCAATGTAGGAAGTAAAAAGAGTTACACCTAATTAGGTCACGGTGAGATTCCCGCACATGATTTTATTCATAAGAGAAAAAATCGGTTCGAGACAACTCAGGCTAACTTTCTCATTTAGGTAATCTCGGCACCAGGTTCTGTAGGGGAATTTATATTTTGAATTTTTAGTTATTTATATTTTTTCTCAAAAATTAATAAAAAGATAAAAAAAAAAAAACATTGACAAGCTGCCAGAAAAAGTCAGTTGTTGATATAATTTTGTATAACTTCGTGTTTTTATGAAAAATAATAATTAGAAGTTTTTCTAAATACCGAATTCTCGAGTTTGTTTATACTTAAAACATAGAGTACGATCGGACCTCCTACAAAGTGGTGACCCCTGACGCTAAATGGCGAACGAAGAAGGAAAAACCCTAATGCCAAATCTTCCTACTGAAACAAATCAGACTTTAGTGCGGGATGAAACCAACACGGTAAGCATTAAAATACCTCCTTTTTGGGTGGAGAAACCGGAGATATGGTTCTTCCTGATAGAAGCCCAGTTTTCTAAAGCTAAAATAACGGAGGAGAGTACCAAGTTTAATTACCTAGTAGCACAACTTGAGCCTAAATATGTTGAAAATAATTGGGACATTATTAAAGGAGAATCTCGTAATAAATATACCCTAGCTAAAGACAGGCTCAGGCTTATTAATATTTTTGCTGCGAGTGAGGAAGCAAAAATCAAAAGACTTTTGACAGGAGTTGAACTTGGTGACTTAAAACCTAGTCAACTATTAAGAAAATTACAAGCCTTATCGGAATCTGATGTTTCCGAAAAGGTTCTTAAAACTTTATGGTTTGACAAGTTGCCGGATCGTATAAAAAAAGTTCTAGTCGCTTATGGCGGATCGAATCGTGGAACAAATTCCCAGTACCGACGTATTTGCCGTGTCGAACCAACCCGGCAAACCAAATGCAGAAGCAAAGACTTCCGATCAAACTCTTCTTAGCCAATTATTCGGTATGATTCAGGCAATAGAAAAACGTATCGAAAACTTAGGAGTAAGATCACGCTCTTCATCTCGTTCATCTCAGTCCTCGTGTTATTCGCGCGCCTCACAGCGTAGCCAGGGTTCAAATAGAAGTCGAAGTAGAAGATTCAATCCTAGAGGAAGGTATTGTTATTATCATTTTATCATTTGGGGACAAATGTCATGCAAACAAATGTAAGCCTCCTTGTTCATGGCAGCTGTCGGGAAACTCCAGCCATCAATAGAATTAGCGGCCAGTTCTGCTGCTGATGTTCAATATGATCGCATGGCCCGTCTATTCATATATGACAGAAAAACAGGCGTGTCGTTTCTGGTAGACAGTGGCGCGGATGTATCACTAATTCCCGTAGCAAACAACCGAGCTCGTTGTTCTTCGGATTACTATCTGTATGCGGCTAATGGATCAACCATTCCAACCTATGGTTCCAAAGTTTTAGAATTAGATGGCCCTTCATAGTAGCCAAAGTTAATAAAGGTATATTGGGTGCAGATTTTTTAACTCATTTCAACCTTCTTATTGACCTAAAGAAGAAGAGGCTACTAGATGGAGTGACACAGCTCAAACACCAAGGTAAAATCACTGCTATCTCTAAGGATTCAATAATAGAAACTGTAACTAGATCTACAAAATATTTCGATCTTCTTCAAAATTTTCCGGAACTGACAAAACCAAATTTTATACCTAACGCTGTTAAACACGAAGTTAGGCACTACATTGAGACTAAAGGACAACCTGTAAAGTTTTAATATTTTGCTGTTATGTCAGCTTTTGCCAGTGCTATCATAAAGTGCATTTGTTCTCACCATTAACTCTGCAGCCAAATATTTTAAGTCTATCCTTTACTTAGCGGTATAATTAATTATATAGTTTATAGCCCATCACATTTACTGAGATAAATTGTCGAGTGGAGTAAGCTTAATCTGTTCTAACGAGAGGTTATTTTAACAAGCAGATTTTCCGAGTTAAATGAAAATCCTAGTAGGAGAATGAAACCGGTTGTAAGCTCGAGATAGATTAGGTTAGCCTGTCTCAGGTAGAAGATAGAGTAGATTTGAAACCACCCCTTTTCCAAAGAGAAGGGTTTTTGAAGCCGCAGTTTGAAATTACCCTCGACTTTGCAAAGGCAAACACTAATGAATTTAAGGGTCAGAAAGATCTAAACAGTAAGGCCTCGAGGCTAAAAGGGAGGAGAGCCCTTTACATTTTGTATGAATGGAGCTCCTTTCCAAGTACAAATTTCTAGTAGCCTCTCTGACATGTACAGAGTACAGAGGGCCCCCCAAATGCCCTTTTCGGTTGCCTAGGTTTTATTATATATTCGTTCAAGTTACAATAAAGAGCTCCCATTAGTAGGGGCACAAAGCGAGTAAATAATCTAGCTTATATACTAAAGAAAGACCCGCATTCAAAGTGGAGGCTGACATGGTAATATATAAGAAGTGACAAAGTCGCATTACATCGCATACTAGACTTCTACTTTGCTTCTAATAATACTACAGAAGCCCTTCCAACCTTGTAAAGCTACGAGATAACATTGCACCATGTATCAACACAAAGTACTAAGCTTTAAACGACCCCCTATATGCACTTTATCAAAGTCTTATGTAATCTCTTACATTATAATATCATAACAAAAGAACAATAGATAATATTAATATTTCAGGATTAAAATAAGAGTTTTTTCTTTAAAAGTATATTTATAATAACGAAATGGTAATAAACTGTGATAATAAGTCACGAAGAAATGAGATAGCTTTTTCTTTGACAAGACGAAAGTTAAAATCGATTTTGATTTAAATTTGACATCGAACCTTTTTGAATCTAAAGAATGTCCCCTAATGAACTTATTGACTATCTCTATTCCACATATCATCTGTTCTTATCACTGAGAGTAACAACTTGTATTTCAAGTCTGTCTAAAAAAACAGAGTATTAAATTTGGGGTTTATGGTAATTTAAGGCATTGGTCAGTACTACTCAAACTCATCCTATAATATATTATCTATTTTATACATTACCTAGGGGGATCGAAACTTTTATGTGTCAAGTAATTGTATAATCAACAATTACTTCTGCTAAGATCGATTGACTAAGTCGAAATAATCAATCAAAAAATTGAGAAATTAAATAAGAATTTATAAAGCATCAAGATTGTTTCGAGAAATATGTTAATTGAAATAAAATAAAACTAAACCAAAAAATAATTTAATTAAAAAAGAAAAAGATTGAACAAAACATTTAAATTTGTTTTGACCTTTTTCATATCCCTAAACTTTTACCTTTCCTAAAAAAGCGACTCCTGCGCCAACTTTTTATCATGTGCGAAACTGTTAATAATAGTTATGTGTAGAGTTTGTTTAACCCCCATCGCTACTTACTTCGTAGCCTCAGCGACTAAATCTGGATTTAGCATAGCACCAATATCTGGTTTATAGACTTCACTTGCCTCGAGACACAAGCCCTTGCTGGTTTCAATCTCAGAGCAAGGAAGGGGAAGAGGGAGCAATGCGATTTGAAAAATGGTTCAGTATGCTACACCCCAATACTAACACTTTCAAGCGAGCTCAATCTAATTCTAATTTCTCAGTCTAATTGGTCTATTCCTTATCTTTCTGTCCCCACAGACGGTTGTCAACAAATCCTTATTAGTAGCATTAATTTGAAACTCACTCAAAGAATATTGCTATTGGTTATCTATGAACTGTTTACACTTTTATTAACGACGTTACTGCCTTTGGATAATTCATAAGGTTAAGAACAAACATTAAAATTTAAGTATTGTCCTAATTCTTATCAGCTGATATCAGCCAAATTTCGAGTTTTTATCGAGATATCGATACTGTTTCACCAAACTGCCACTTGGAAGGTTTAGTATAGGGGTGTAACATAATAAACCACTTTTTGAGACCTAGATTCTATAGTATTGTTCCCCCTACCCCTTCCTTGCTCTGAGGTTTCAATGCATCATCACTTTTATACCTTTCCCCTTTTCCTGTAGCCTTGTTCTACATTTCCCATTATTACCTTAAATCCCCCATTGGCGTTTATTTTAAATACTTTTTCCTATTGTTGATTTATTGATATAAATATTCGTGAATTTAATTATATCATTTGTTAAACCTTTTTTTTGCGTTTTGTTTTTATTACCTGTGTACTTTGTGTGAATCATTTCACCAATCATATTTATTGCAATAAATATGATTAAGCATAAAGCAATACCACAAATGTATACTCGGGAAATATTAATTTTTGTTATTTATACCATACATTAAATTATGATTTAAATTAAATTATAGAATTCATTTAATTAAAAAAACCTTTTATTAATAATAAAATACATAATTTATCAAAAGCTGGTTTATATACAAATTGTTAATGCAATATTAAAAGCTTATTTTGGTTTCAGATATGAGATAAAGTAGAAGAGTAATATAATAGCATAGGAAATCCTCTCATGCCCCCGGTGTCCTGATCATTGTGATAAAATAAACTCAGAAATATTTACGCACAATATTGGATTTTGAAATAAACTAAGTTTATCAATACTAAAACCAATTCTGCCTAATTGCTTTTCCTTTTAAATTTGTAAACTAAAATGTGTAGACACGAACAAAAACACACACACACACAAACATATACATATATATATATATATTATGTGCTACACTAATTGGCAGACTATTTTATTTCGATTCAGAACCCGGAATAGTCAAAGGGCTTAACTTAAAGTTCACCAATCCAAGCCTACCAATTAGAGTGTAGCTTTTTCGCAGCCAATCATGTATATAATTAATGATGCCGTTTTTACAGCCTGCTATTTTATAATTTAAAAAAAATTTCCTCCCTCCTTTTTAAACCGGTTAAAATTGTTTTGATTCTCTTTTATGAATATAATTAATAATTAATATGGGACAATCTATGGGCTATATTCGAAAAAAACATCTAAATTTCTTAAGATTACTTTTAATGATATGTCTCAATAAAAACATTTTGCACATGTGCAAGAGAAACTAATGAGTGCATAAGGTTGAAACTAATATATGACTAACAAATGACTAATTCTAGCTTACCACCTAAATTTCATTAAAATTAGACGTATAATAGCAAGAATAGCAGCTACAGGCAGACTTTTTCACGCCATGAATAGGGGTTTTATTAGCAAAGCTGAAGTAAGTCAGAGAACTAAGATGACAGTCTTCAAATCCATCTACGTACCCACAATGACGTACGGCTGTGAGTCTTGGGCTTTGACTAAGAAAAGCCAGAGTCGTGTGCAAGCCACAGAAATGAGGTACATGAGGAAGGTAGCGGGCAAAACCAGGAGAGATCGGGTAAGGAACTCTACTATTAGACTAGGCTTGGGAACCCAGCCCGTATTGAGGACAATTGAGAATGCCCAACTCAGATGGTACGGTCACGTAAATAGGATGGGCAATGAGCGACTCCCTAAGAGAGCCCTGGAAGCTAGATGTGAAGGGAAAAGACCAAGAGGAAGGAAAAGAACCACCTGGAAGGACAACATCACATCCACCCTGGTCCAGAGAGGAATGTCCCTCCAATGTGCTCGGTCCCTGTCATTGGACAGAGGAGAGTGGAAATCTTTTTAGTTTTCCTCAACACCGCAAGGTAGAAGAGGATCCGAATAAGTAAGTAAGTAATTTATACATGAGATACATCGGATTGCAAAAATTGTGGACAGACCGATAGACATGAGACCAAGAAATGTTCCCTGATGTCTGAAACGGATTTTAGTCATGAAATTTTTGAATTTGATGACAAATATTTTTTTCATGATTAATTGACCAATTTCGCTCAGTTTATTCACAATGATTAAGCTCCAGAATATCTACTGATCTTGCTATTTTTAAACCCTTTCTCATTATTTATCCTTAATTCTGTAGTAAAAAATTTAATTATGAAAAAATCAAAACAGTTCTTAGAATAAATATGAATATAAATGTAGCGTTCGATAATAACAGAGATAGTAGCAGTTTTTATTTTCTTTTTTACTAACCACTGATAAATAACTGTTCTTTCCTTTTCGTTAAGCTTGGATGTAGTCGAGATGAAATTATATTTAAATTAAGAGCCTTTTATCTAAAATTGAAGGTAAATATATGCAGATTTAGGATAAAAATAGGGTTCCGAGGCCCTGCGGCGCCCTTTTACCGTATCAAAGGTTTTTCCAGGGTCTCGTTTAAACATTTTTTTTTTTACATATTTTCTATCCTTTATTTCTCACCGGTCCTTCTAATAATAAATGCAAATGGTAAAGGTTGTGAGAAGATTAAAAAGTATAAGTTTCGTTGGGAGAGAAAATACCTGATGTTGGTGGGAGTTAAGTAAAGTTTATCCTAGCCTGTTTTACCTCACGGTGCAAAGACGTGACAAAACTATGTCCAGGTACCTCGGAAAAATAAATGTTATAGACTTAACATTTTGATAATGTTTCTTCTTGAGATTGGTTAAAGTTTAAATTTTAGCAGACGTCTTCTTCAATCTTAATCATTCACTAAGAAGGGATTTTCTGGAAAATCCCTTCTTGGAGGTATAAGAGTGTTTTAAGATTACCACAAAAATCTTCTAGAATGTTTAAATTTTCAAGAGAAAATAACCGATACAAAAGATTAAGATTATAAGGAGGAGAAGATATACTTAAAGTATTTAATCTTTCCAGGTTACATTTAGAAACATTTCCTCAAATTTGAATTTTACTAAGATGAAATTTGTTTTAAAGAAATGAAAGTGTAATTCCCAGCAAAAATAATTTAAAGGAAATATATATATTTTTAGAACGACAACATTAAGAACCAATTTTTAAAAGAAAATTTAAATAATCTATTCTTGAAAAGTATGAATGTTTGTGCATTTAGATTTAGATGAGATGATTAGTTTTATGTAACTCATGTTTGTCTTCTAGGTATATGCAATTCAAAGTTAGTAACTCTAATAACTTGGTTTATTTTGAGATTTAACAATGGATATTTTTTTATTTTACCTCATGAGCTAAAATCCTTATATTTTTCGGAAATTTTAAGTTTACATTACGGGTAAAATCATGAGTTTTTGATTCAACAATTTTTCTAAAAATGGAAATTTACAAAATATTAGAACCATACAAAGCATATATTGGAGCCTAATGGGTTAAATTTATCCTTTAATAATAATTCGAACGATAAAATTAAATAATGCATTGTCGTCGTGTTCTGAGCTGTTCTGAAAGTTTCAAATGTCTAGCTACTCGGGATGTAAGTTAAAATTCGATTGCAAGATTTGTTCCGGACACACAAACAAACAAGACATCAAGTTAATAAAAACGTAGTAATAAATAAATAATACCTGCTATTTGAAGAAAGTTGATAGCATCAATGCCATTACCTGCAACAAAGAAATAAATGTTGTATATTAAAATTTAAAAGAAGGAGCTTTAGAAGGTACACTTTTAACAAATTCAAATACTACATTAAACCCTGTCTAATCTAGAACCTGTCATATAAGGTTATTTTATTTAATAAATGTTATATGATATTAGAAAAAACTCAAACCTGTAACAGTTACCATGGCTGTTACCGATTGGGAACATTAATAAATGTGTTACGATTCAATAAATGGTTATTTACCCATTTATGGTTATTTTAGTTTTATTCATTTAACTAAAAGGTGGTGTCTGTCAAATTCATTTTGGAGAGAAGTGGTATTAAGACCAAGTCTCGGATGAATTGATTAATGTACCATTTATATATATTAATATTAAAAAATTAAATTGACATATAAGTATTGCACGATAGCATCTAGACAGTAAATCCTTCATGATGGAGAACCTGTAAGCTTGAAACCTTGCAGAGGTTGAATTTTATTCTGGAACCAGGGCTTTTCAGCTAAGACAGTTTTGACGAACTTTGTTATCCTTATTATTTGAAATGACAGTTAAAATTCGTTTGATACTGTATATAGTAATTTTTGAGACTACAACGTATTTTGATGTTAAAAAAGATTATTACTAAGGGTTGGCGAGACAACAGCTTTCACAAGAAAGGATGTTTTTTTCTTGTTTACTTAAAGCTGTTGGTGATTGTAATGACGGTGAGCTAAGCAGCGGAAGACACTCTAAGCTGCTCAGTTCAAGTTGATTCAAGTAGCTACTTATAGTTATTCCTGGCAACTCGTCCGCAACTAAGTATCTAGACGGCAACCTAAGTCTTGCCTCTGTTAAGTTCTTTTATTTAACACTCTTGAAATCTTAAGTACTGCGGCTGTCTAATGCTTGACCCAGATTCCTTTAAAGTTATATTTCTTCTCAACCGTCAATATTAATTACAGCACTTATTCACTTGTAAATTTTTAATCACAACAAACAACTTATAAATAAAAAAAAACATATATGTACAAAAAATAGTATATTAGGGTTTCGAGGTCGTCCTAGAAACCCTTATGCTGTTGGTAGTGTGTCCGTCCGTCCGTCCGTCGCAACTTGGATTATATCTCCCAACCTACTGACGCTATTGACTTGAAATTTGGTATATAAGTTAAACTTTTTGCCCAAAAAACAGAAAACCTA
>KZ651580.1:177646-189547 GCA_001010745.2 Gerris buenoi | reverse complement strand
AAAAAAAAAAAAAAAAAAAAAAAAAAAAAAAAAAAAAAAAAAAAAAAAAAAATCTCACACCCTAAATTAACTCATGCGCTGAGTAGATAGTCAAACATCGGAAAATATAACAAAATTGACAAGGGTCGTTAAGGAACGGCCCTTGAAAAGGGGATAAGGGTCGTTTAAGTTAAACAAGTATTTAAATTAATGTTGAGAGGAAGATGGTAGATCCAATACTCTAAACTTTACAATTTTGAACCATTTCAAAATTTCAAAGAGGGTTAAAAGCTGGAACAAATTAGAAATGAAGCATCCTCAACAGGGAAATTATCCCACAGAAATGTTAAAGCAAATTTACATTTCTTAACACTCTTACGGTAGATAACAATTTCTAAATGCATATTTTCTACTATAACTTAATATTTGTTTGTCTTTTACTTTGAATTTAAAGTTGGTTGCTAGAAAATTATATTAATTTATTCTAAATTATTTGAAAATAGGAGATAAAAGCGATATAAATCCAGCCATATCATCACAACCGTAAAAATAAGTGATGATGAATGATGAAGTAGCATATTGTCATTAAATTTTAATATGGATCTTCCTAATTGTTTAACTCAAGCTATTATAATTTTAATTTTAGTTTTCTCAAGTAATTAATTAACTACTTTATAATTTTATATTGATAATAAATAAGTAATAAACTTAACTTTAAGTGATACGTTACTTTTCTCCTTCATTATGACTTTAAAAAGTCTTCAGTAAACAAAATGAATATTTAGGAAAAATAACAAAGTTTGGGAATACATCTACTTGTGAGGATACATTTACCAGACAATGTAATAAGGAAAATGATCACATGATATTATCAAGATAATATACAGACATGGATTTTACACTTTACTAAGAGAGAAAACATTTTTACTTAAAAAGTTTATTAACAATCTTCTATACTTTCTACCCAGTACTGTAGATGCATGAGACAATTTTAAAATAATTTATCAAACTTTAAAATAACATTAACTAAATAAACTTTAATAAAATAAGTTTATATATTAGATTCTACTAAGAGTTTTAAACATACTGCCTGATCCAACTATTAAGTTGTACTTCAGTTTTAACTTCAACATTGAACAACTATTAAATTGAATTATTCCTATCTCGCCACAGCTTAAATATTTTCCTTTATTAAAATAAAGGAAATTATTTTGTACGGTATTAAATTAGATTATTCTATGAAAAACACAGCTGGTTGCGTGTGCCAATTATAAGGTTTATATAGCTAATGGAGAAACACACTAAACCCTGGCATTCATTACATCCATAACATAGTTGTATAAAGGGGTTATTAGAAGATCAGTTCCCTGCCGTCTAGTTCCTGGTCCCGTTCCGAATTTCCCTTGCTCTGGAGTCCCACCACTTGACACATTTACACGGCCCGACGCAGATCCATCCAGTCACCTTTGTAAAGTAGGAGCCTATAGTTCCCCCACTTTTCTACACTACGTGGGATGGAATGTCTATCCGACAGCTCTTTCTGGTTTCATCCCTAAAACGAGACCAGGAACGCGAGTTACACGACCGGGTTTTCGGGCCTACTGGGCGTGGCCCCAACTTAGTGATACTAGATGGGCTCATCTAATCGCCCCTTAAGCCCTTTGGCAGGCACAGAGTTATTAGTTAACTAAAGCCACTCACTCCATTAACGTTCATCGAAATATGTATACATATGAAAAGAAAATACATAGTTCGTAAAAAACAATGGAAACTTTGGGTCCATAGAAACTGGATCTGCAAGTAAAACTAATTTTAAGCCTGTCGAGGGACAGTCCTATGTTAATCCATTAAGATGATGATCAACGCTGTCGTTCCTAAATAGCTAATCCTTATATGATTAATATTGTGACTATACTAATAGTCAATATGACAAATGTTGCTAAATAAACCAAAAGTTTCTTTGAATTCAAGAAACCTATATCTCTACGTATAAGTTACCTTTACGTGATTAGACAAATCTATTATAGACTATAGTAGGACTTCAATCCATTAAGTTCCTATGGTAAATGTTGGTGGCTAAAGCACAAGTCACTATGGTAAATATCGTTGACAAAAACTAAAAGTTTTAATCGTAAATGCTATTATTGACTCAAATAAAAGTCAGTATGATTCTATTGGATCTTGAAGTTACAAGAACAATCAATATGAGGGTATAAGAACTTTTCAACAGATTCCTGTAAATATCCCCTTCTACGAAGCTTTCAAACACTTGTAAACGACAATGCAGCCATCCTGGAATAATAGAACTCTACTCTTGTCTTTAAGAAATGTAACCTTTTTCACTTCGATCCCTTCTTTTTACGGTTTGTAGTCTCCGCAAGGACCAATACAATATCTTCAAGATTCAGATAGATGAACGGATGTCCGTCTGTCTGCAAATACTTAAATGGTGGACGGATGTCCGACTGTTAATAAATTGTATTTATTTTTTACATGAATATTTTATATTTAGCAAAAAATTTAATAAGCGAAGTTGGCTAAACCAAAAGTGGGCTAAGCGACAAACCATCCAAATTTATGAAAAGGTTCTTTTGTAGATATTATAGGTGTTAATCAAAAAATGTTTGTTCGCATTGTTCAAACTTATGTGGGACCTACAACTGAATAATTATGACCTACCACGTAAATTTTATTAGAATCGGACAAGGTTTCTAAATGTTGGTTCGCAAATACTATGGAAAGACCGAGAAACCGACAGTCAAACAATGGCCCAAACATATTCCCTGATGTCTATAACGGATTTCTGTCTTGGAATTTTTGAATTAGGAGCCAAAAATAAATTTGTTTCCTTACCTTCAGTATCTTAAAAGCAGAAATATAATAATAAATTGAAAATACGTTTATTAAAAAAGACAAGAAAAAGTAAAGAAGTGGCCCTAGTGACCAATTATCACTTAATTTTATTTCAACTTGGTAAGACAAGCATCAATTCACAGGAAAAGCAATTCCAAACAGCCGGAAAAAAATATCCAATTTTTTCTTTGTCAGATCGATTTTTATCTTTTTCTGAGGAAGAGAGAGGAAATAAAATCACATCGACACGATAACACAAAAGGATGTGAAACTGAAGCATTTCACTTTGAAGATGAGAGAAATGGTAAAAGCAAGAGCAGTCTAAGTGAAAAGATTTATCGGTGTCGGAAATTTACCGAATGGACGGAACAGGGAATTGCAATTCAGGAGGGTTCGTAGTAAGGTTAAAATGGGCAATATCTACACACTATATTTCCCTTCAGTCTGCCAACTCAAATTCACCGTTATCATCTAATCGATATCTCATATTGAGAGGTTTATCCGCGAGACTCCAATTTCCAGTCTCTAGATTCGTTATCCGACCGTACAATAACCAATTTTGTCATCTACTCTCAACCAAAAGTGACTATTACTAATAACAATGTAGCAAACTGGCTACACTCAGTAATTAATAGAATATACAATGATGTTGTATTGAGCTACATTGTAACAGCTAGTATAACCTTGTAGAATTGCTAATAATAAAACAATAAGTTCTGTGGAATGAGAGATACATCTATAAAGGCAATTTTTTTGAAAAAAAAGACTAGGCTTAACCGTGTTTTGGCAATAAAATTCATCGGTAAGGAAATAACATAAACTGTCACTTCCCGCAAATGCCGAATCTAAGTAAAGATAAATTGTTTTATAATTTTTAATTACTCAAAGCAGATAAGAATTATTTTTTCTTATTTATTTAGAGTTTAGGGGAAGAGGGGCGCCCCAAAGTTGATTTTTCTTACATATACTCATATACCAAATTTTTTCGAAATCACTCCAGAAGTTTAGGCTCCACTCATCATGATACTTTCTCATTGTATAATATACTACATAGGTATATAAGAAAGTAGAAAACTTGGTTTAAAGTAGTAGGTTTGTTCTAGTGTTGAATATGTAGGCCGATGCAAGTGTTAAGCTGCCAAGGGAGTGAAGCAGATTGTAGGCAGACTTCTCAAGTGAAAAATATCTGGCCGAGGGCTCGAGGTTAACGAGCCAAAAACAATTAAAGTGCGAGTGCATCAAGCGTAGGCTTTTTAAACAGAGCCTCTCCCAAGCAAACTCTCATTCATCAGGCTTTCCAACACTTAAAGGTACCAATGAGGCCCTCGAGCTAGATTCCTTCTCTCTCTCGTTTTTGCAGGGTTTTCTTGCATCGCTCATTATCTTTATCTAGATCGCATGTGGAAAACAAAAGATACCTATACTCGTATTCTTGCAATTTTACTTTGCTTTCCTAGTACTTAACTACACTCCTCGCCTTCTACTTTCTCTAGCGTACCTTCATTTGCTCAATGAATGTTTTTCCTAATGGCTTTATCTCTTACACGATAAACTAAAATTCTTAGTGTCCCACTAAGATTTTCTACCAGCACTTTCTTTAATCTATTTCTCTTGCTTTGTATTCGAACCTCGCTTCTCATTTCCGCTCTCATTCTTTTCTTCTCCTCGTTTTTCAACCTAGATCAATTTTTAATCCCAGTTGGTTATTTTTATCTTTCTATTCTAGCATTTCTCGTTTAGTTCTTCTTCTTCTTGAATACATGCTAGTTTTCTTATCAGCTTTCATTCCCTTCTACAATATTAATGAAGTACAAGCACAATCAAAACTTTCTCACATACCGACATAGTGATATTGAATTTAAATCCAATAATATTTAAATTAATTTATAACAGTGTGAAGTGTTCATCCTAGTATGGAAATAAACTCTCAATTAGGTGGCGACGTTGCCACCTAGTTGAGAGTTTTTTATACTACCCTAAGGATCCACACTTGACACTGAACTAATTGAAAGGGTACATTAATACCGGGTAGACTTCAATAGTCTGGGTCTGGGTAGACTTGTTCAATTAAGATGAATTTAAGACTTCAGCTAATTAAGATTTATTTTCATCAGCATCTCAGAAAAACGATTTTATATAGTTTACATTTGTATTTATATAGACTACATCGCCAGACGATTTTATTTAAGGAGTTAAATTAAATCCTTACCGTCGAAACCGTTATTCAGAAATAATATTTGTTCACGGTATTTAAGTATATTTTAATACACTTATTATAGGTAGGTATATTATTTTAATTAATAAATTGATTTTCCTAAATTAAAAATGAATTACCACTTAATTAAATTGAATTCTCTTGGAAATTGTATAAATGTATCACAATCCCTAATATTTAACACACACATGCACATAAATAAATTAAACAAGAAAAATGTGTAAATATTTTAAATTTTATTATTGGGTTGTAAATTTTCCAGGTATTAAACATTGTTCAGAAAGTTGCTTGGTGTTTTTAATTAATCCTGTTAGCTCATTTGGTATTTTGGCGCAGAGTTTGGTATTATTATTAAATCTCTCTGTGGTAAAGTTTTTATTCAAATAGATGGTTGGGGTGGTAGAGCTGGGCAAAGAGCTTTTATTCCACGAATTCAATGTGCAATTTTTTCCCCCTTGCACCTCATCCCTTATTTTGTGTATTAGTTCACGAGAATTACCTAATATAAATTTTATTTATACTCCTCTTCGTTGCTTATATTACAATATATATTCTCTTGTATTTTTTTTTTTATTTTATAAAATTTAAATGAACACTAACGACTATATAGAAAAANAGAATTTAGATGTATAAATGAATTTTCTAGCTAGAATAAAACCGAAGATATGAGGAAAAGAAAATAAAATAAATATGATTTTGGTGACAAGAAGGATAGATATGACTCAGAATACGGGAAGGTAGTTCATCGGAGAATCCGCTAGATCGCAGTAGGTACTCGGCACAGAAAACGGAAACCAGCCACACGACAGATGGCGTTGCTAACACAAGTCTTTCTTAAGCGCTATAACCTTTTAAAGAAAAACCTACCAGGGTACAGTATGTATAATATATACATATATAAATATTTATAATTGTATTGATTCAAAAAATTACTTTTATAAATTTTAAATTTGTATTGTATGTATACTTATAAAGATTCAACTACTATAACAAAAAAGTTAATTTAAATCAAATTATAATAATTATTTACAACGGGAAGCAGACAGAGAAAAATAGACTCCAGCGATGGGATTTGAACCATGTATATATAGGCCCGTGGTTCAAATCTTCAAATAATTATAATTTGATTTAAATTAAAATTTAATCTTTCCGTAGTATGAATACTACCAAAATAGTAAAATATGAATTTCAAAAAAGTTAATTAATTTACCACAAATTCGACAAACGAGGGTGTAAATAATATTTTGCAATAGTATATAGATAAAAAAAAATGCAAAATGAACAATGATAGACTAAAAATAACATAAAATAACCCATTAGATAATAAAATGAAGAACGATAAAAAAGCTCAATAAACAATCAATGAAAGTTAGTATAATGATATATTATACATTGAAATAATATCAGAAAATATATATCTATTTTTTTTTTATTGGAAACGTGGATATAGTAGAAATAGCTTAAGTGGCATATCCTGACGAAACGACGCTGGACAGTTTCCAAACAATCTGACTTAATTTCACCTAGATAAAGCTAAGGAATAAAGGAAGCGAAAAAGATAAAGGAAAGGAAATCTAGATTGCTATAAATATAATAAGTATAAAAGTAACCAAGATTTATATTAATCCAAAGGAAACTTAAATTGTTATAAAGATCAGACTAAGCAAACAGTTGTTTCAAGAAAGGCCTATTATTAGAAATATTATTTTAAAGAAACCATTTTCTTACAAAAAAATAAGCGGGTGAAGAGGGTGACTTAAGAAAAATTTGGATAATGGCAATTTTATTAACTAATTATACAGAAAATATACTTTATGCACGTTCAAGAAAATATTTAAAAATAATTGGTTGGCATTTTATTAGAAAATGGCTGGTGACACAAAGCTACGCACGCAAATATTTTATACATACTCCTCAGGTTAATAATCGCTTTATAAAAAAAAGAAAAGTTTTGCTGAAATGAATGTTTTGTGAAAAGATGGAAACTTACATCGTTATAATAGCTCAAGCTATTGAATTCCACACACACATTGATTGTAATTATTCAAACGATAGGACAAAGTATTATTATTGTATGTCATAGGCCATAGGTTGTTTTTAAACAGCTGCTATATAATAAACGTTAATGCGAGTCACGTGTTTAGGTGTGTTTACAATAAGGAGACTTGGAACGTCTAGATATATGGAGAAGTAAGTAAAGTGAGTAAGCTATTAGGATGCTGAGGGAGTACAGACAAAGTGTTTTAGACAGTTTGGTCTCGGTGGCACTAAGGAAAGGATAGTAATACTGGAGGCTCCTGTCAACCTAGCTATCCTTCACCTTCAGCCTTCCTATCTTGGACCAGGCACTCTAGATTAAAACACTGCAGTCTTCAACCAAGCTAAACCATTCCCCAGTCCAGTAGGTACCTGATATATCTTTAAGTTTCACCACTATTTTGGGCTTCCAAGCTTACCGAAGGTTACAGAATCTTGTGATCATTCTACAGAATAAAATAATTTTCTGTCTCCAAATTCATTCCTACACATCTTAATCCGTTCAGACATCAGGGAACAACTTTAAGACACCATAACTTTAATTAATAATAATTATCCTATTGTTTGACCCATATGAATTTCCATCGGCTAACCCCATTGGTTTCTCTTCTGCATGAGGACAAAACAAACTTTTTTTTTAATCAACATCTTTATCTTCAAACAAACTTTTTCAATTTTGAAGAAATGTATAGGTTTTGTCCAAAGTTGCCCACAAATGGTCCTAATAAATAGTAAAACACATTTAATTTTGAATTAAAATAAATGTGACTACATTAGGAATCGAACAGATCCCAATAAACACACTTTCAATTCTCCAAGAGATCACGTTATTTCATACTCATGAGACTATTTAACTATGCGAGGAAGCTAAGGGTCTACCAGCTAATTAGCAGACTATTTTTTCTAGTTAAAAAAAATGTATCCAATATGATAATAAGAAACAGAGCCACTAAATTCGTAGCATGATCCCCTTGCGAAACACAGGTTAAAAGCTAGTAATCTATATGTTTGTTCCATGTTACAACGTGCAACAACAAGAAAACAGGAGAAAAGGTAAATGAAATAATGCTTTAGGAAAGTGGAAAATAATAAATATAAAGGGGTAAGGCAATACAACTGTACTCTTGACCTTTCTACAACACCAATGTCTTACATTATCTTGAAGACAAAAGTCTAAGTATAAATTCCTGCATATATTCCTCTCAGGTGGATAAGTACTCTTCAACTTACTACAGAGTATAGTCTTCCACTTTCTTTATTACATCGTGTAACTAAAGTCACCCTGCAATAAACATTTCTCTTTATCGTCTCATCTTTTCATTTCTTAACAATTTTATAGTAACAGTGTCTTTTGAGTTTAACTGAATTAAGTATAAAAAGAACTTTTTATCTCACACTTTATTTATGCAGTACACAAATAATTTTTACTCACATTATTTGTTTTTGCATTTAAATAAACTATATGTATATATTGTATTCAATAGATGTCATTAGATTAGAGATAGATTTTTTATATTCGTATGTTCGTTCTCACAACGCGAATGATAAGTTGTCACCTCGTCGATACAAGCTTTTGACTTGTCCCAAAAAATCGCTCCAAGCGCGAGATCCACGAGCGGCAAGGTGAATGACAAGTAAACTGATTACACAATAGCCTCGCAAGGAGTCGTGTGAATATGTAAATGCCCTTTGTAAAGCTTCAATTCAATTTATGTGGCTATTCGGCCCAAGGTACCAACATCCTCTGATAAAGATTAAGAGCGCAAGTGGAGTAGATATCAATAGAATAATGAAGAACTGGAAAGCCTCTCAACAGAATAATGTTTACTTATCAAAACTATATATAGCTTTCGGCCTCTCGGTCATCATCAGTGCCGGTAAGAGAAAAACCCGACGCGACGTGGAGTCACTTGAAAGACAAAAAACGGACTCCTCTGATAACTTCTTGTGGACCTACTTTGAAAGTCGACTGCACTTTTCACTCCGTTTTTCCTGATTGTATTGTTAGCAGAGCTCGTGATCTTCTTTCAGTTGGCCAATCATTTTCTCTACTTTCGACCACATCTTGCCACCTCATCTTGGTTTTCTATAATATTTATAATATCTTGATAAATTTATTTCAATTCCTACTAATCTTGATTTTATATACATATTTGGGATATTTTTAGCGACTTAAACCTTAGATGAAACTATTTTACACTCCGTCTGCCATGACAAAGATATATAATATACTTTTTTTAGTGCTAAAATGTTGTTACATGTAATTAAGTGGTAGTAGCATGGATTTACATATTATATGATATTATTATACATGTAGCAGGATTATGCTGATGACAGTATATCGATCCATGTAAATTTGGTATAGGGCTCCTATCTAATGATATGCAATGTAAACAGATCTAGTTTAACGTAGAACCAGGTTCGCTGCTTCATTATACCTCGTCGTATCTCTTTTGCATCTCCCCTCACGTAGACTCCGCTGTCAATTCAAACTAATAGAATCCCCAACCAGTTTCCAAACAGAAAACCTTCTAGAGTACGAACAAAATTAGGAACCAACACTAATCAGTTTTCATATTTAGTTAGTTAGTCAAATAACTTACAAGTAGTTAAATCTCTAATTAGCAATTAGTCAAGCTTAATTTAATTACACAACAAAACATCATTGAATTTGAAAAGCAGAGTTATTAAATATTCATTTACTAACGTAGATTCATAATGGGATAACTATTGTTTCATCTTGTCAATTGTCACTACTGAAATCGAATCTAATATAATATCATTTATACAATAGCGAATTCAAACCGATATGTACTAATTGAAAAGCTTTATTAGTTCTACATGAAAGCGAAATATGTCAATTCCAATAGCACCGAATACAGAATAGAGGATTTGTAATTTCATCGTTAAATATCTTGTTTTACAATATTTTCAATACTACTATATTTTACGAATGTTATCTTTAATGAGAAAAATCTAGTTAACGGCAAAATGATGCACAAAGCTAGATAATGGTGATTAAAATAGAAATAAGTCAATAGGAAAGAAGCTGTAGAATGTGGACTACCAAAGTATAAAATAAGTAAATGACAAAATTTTCCCTTATTTGACCATTTTTTTGTTATTATTATTTAGATATTTTTGACGATTTTACTAAAAGATCCAAATGCTTGTCTCCTTTATTTGTTTGTCATTCTTCGGTAATTCAAGGAACTTCGAATTAAATACTTTTTATGTTATATTTTACTTTTTAAGATAGTTTTCTTTTGGTTAACAATATTATCTATAATTATTTTTTTAACATTGGCTGGTGTGGACATAAACTGATAACTTTAATAAAAACACAATCAATTTTTATACTAATGAATCAATCATAATTAATACAATACAAACAGATCTTTTAAATTATTATAATTAATATTTTTTTTTAATTTAACATAGACTGATCTTTTTAATTATTTTCTTCGTTTTTTTTAATGTCTTAAAAAAAGATTGCTATTATTCGAATAACAATCTCTTGTTGTTTCTTAATTAAAAAATGCAGAGATAATCCGCGGTACAGTAACCGCTCAATCATTATAAGCACGTGCCCCAATGTTAGAGATCAACAGACCCCCTTTTTGTTTTATTATCATTTTTCTCAATATTTATTTTGTCAGGACAAACATGGGTATCACATCAGTCTTGATGGCAAATGGTTGTAGGGCTGAAAATCCGACAGATTTAGTTGGCATCCATGTCGAAAGTTGATGTGAAATCGGCTTGATTCCAGTTGACTGAGCGACATATCTGATTTTGAATAATATATAGAATCTAGTACCGGGTCGAGGGGAAAACTGACATATTTCTCTACATCACTCGTCTAACTCGACTCTAAAGCTGTCACCCCTACCCCACCCCCCTCCACACTTCCAAAAACAACCCAAAATGTTTATGGAGGGGAGTTCTTTTAAAATAATAAATAACAAATATTTTTTTTCATTATTTTTTGTCCAATAGGTCGGATCAGTTAAAAAATTTACGTAAATCAATCATTACATTAATAACCAATGATGCAATAGTTATTTAAGTTACTAGGCAGCAAAATGAAATTTTGCTGACAAGTTTTCAAGTTTTAGTTCCGAGCCGAAGGCGAGGATAGGCTAAAAGTTACTTCAGAGGTAGAGCTGAGGCAGGAAATCTACTATTTTACTGATGAGGCGAAGCCGAGTCAGAAAAATGTTAATTACGTTGTAATTAACTTACATTAATTACATTGTGAATTTCATATAATTTGGCAGCCTGTTTCTTATTTTGCTGACACTTTATTATTTTGCTGCGTAGTTATTTGACATATTACAAAAGAATCAAGAAAAATTACATTTTGCAGATTGAAAACAGTTCAACAATGCTTAATTTTGCTGACGTGAGAAGATTTCCATTATCAGGGTAAAAAAGCCTTGTTTTTACTTTAGTATTGTTTCCGAACTTACTGAAGGCACGGAAGCCTAGTGATCGTTCTGAAGAGCTAACATTTTTATGTCTCCTATATAAAAAATTCCAGTTAGTAATTCGTTTCAGACATCAGGGAACATTTTTGGATCTCTATCTGACTGTCACTCAACGTTTGCGAACGTTGAGTGACAGCATAAAAACTACTCGTCTAATTTTAATGAAATTTGGATGGTATGTCATAATCAGCCCATTCAGCCTTGTATAATTTTCACCTTCTGGGCCCATTTGTTTATCTTCCACATGAGCACAAACAAACATTTATTTACAATGGTTTACTGGAAGTAGCTCACAAATAGCCCCATATTAATTTCATCGTATGAATG
>KZ651580.1:101928-114529 GCA_001010745.2 Gerris buenoi | reverse complement strand
AAAAAAACCTGATGAAATTCCAATAATTAGTTTAAAAGTTATAAGCGAATATAATTATTTATTATTCCAATAATTTTGATGACGTCAAAGTTTGTTTACATCTGTCAAAATACCGCCAAACTTAAAATATTAAAATAAAATATAGGTATTAAAAATAAGTTTTTTCTGAAAGAATGATAATAAATCAGTTAGTTCAGAACGGGCACCTTTCCAAGTACTGACCACGACCAATGCTGCTTCCTCTTGGTGCGAAGCAGCAGAAGAATCAGCATGAGCCACTTTAGTGGCCTCTGAAGAGAGGAAAAGTTCCGAGGTACCACGTACCCGATTTTTTATTTTTATTTTTTTATTAAAATGAAGAATTACTGGTCGCTTATAAGCTATCAGCAATTCATAATCCTTTAGTAAGGGATAAATAATTACCGGAAAATCCCTCTGATCGGAATGTTTTAGTCAGCATAAGTATGGTAATATATTGTAGATGAAATATATAATAAGACCTTCACAAATGGTAATATTCTCTAAAGACAAATTTTATTTTTACGAGAAATGGACTTACGTGCCTATTTACTCCGCCTTTTCACAATCAGGTTTATCTGTCAGGTATACCGCAACAAGTGTGGCTGTGCTCTAAGACAGGATAAGCCTGCTTAAGGCAGGTCAAATCAACTAGTGTTAAGCTAATTGTATTATTGCTAATATGTGATGTAATTATTTAAAAAGGATACCTTTTTTTATTTTCATGGACAGTATTCAATGGTAATGGATGATTTAAAGATGGTGATAGTAAACAATGGACTACAACAAATGGAAAATTCAACACACGTACGGTATTCCTTTTTTTTATTTGCATTACAAATTATGCTTTACCTCTAATCTCTAAATTAGCAAATATAATTAAATGAATGAATATCCTTAATATTGAGAGTATAAGACAAATAAAAATTTGATTAATGGATTCACGATGTTTTTTTACTAAAAGAGACTAAAATTCATTCTAAGATTTTGCCTCGGGATATGATTTGTCTGAACATGTAAATATACATATATAAAATTTCACATACGACAGACAGATATTTTAATATAAAGAAATTGGCCAAATATGTGCTTTCTCCACACACAAAGAAGGCAATTCAACAAATAAAACGAGTTCCATTACCATGATAATCGGCCCATCTGTGTCAAGAAGGCGGCCATATAATAATGACGTGAAGCAAACGCCTTTATATGCATTTTTATAATCCTAAGTAATATAAGTGTCTAGCCCAATCCATTCCTAAGATAATTCATTTTTAGANTTTGTGATATTGGTAAAAACAACTGGTTATAGTATTGTAGTAACATAATTAAAACCTTGTTTTTAATTATTCAATTGTTTTATAGGCTTGAAGATGACCTAAGAGGAGGTCGAAATATAGCCAGGACGTAGAAAAAGGAGATTGTTTTTAATACCCCTATATGACCCTTTCTGAACACAGTTCTTATATATAATACTTTTATAATCTGACATAAAATAGAAAACCTGTAAAAATAGGTCTTACCTAAGCACAAAACAGATTAATCAAAAAGCTACTACTACTAAAAGCTAATTTTCCACAGCTGGAGTGCCCCCAGCTCCTGATCAGATAACCATAAGAGGCGCGAGAATTAAACAGTGTTGCTACAACGAAAATTTACAGACATGTCTTAGCTATTCTTGTTACCGATGCTTTAGGAACGGGCTGCAGTTGTTAATACTATTTTTCTTGGTTATAAACAACAATTACTTCATTATTATTATTTTATTATTATTTTTTTTTTACTTTTCCTCACTACTAATATTAGGAAAAGTATTGTTTTCACCAAAAACTTTTTTTTCGAGATTACAACGGAATTATCCGTTTCAGGTGTTTTTAAGACCTCCTGAGTGGTTTTCAGCATGGCGTATGTATGTGTGTATGTGTGTTATCATCGTAGCGCCCAAGGTGTTTACCCTAGAGAGTTGAAACNACATGATTCCTTCGGCTTCGCCTCAAGAATCAACTTTTTCGCTCAGGGAATAATGGCTTACTTTACTCCCTAGGAGCATAAATAACTATTATGTCTCTATATCTTCATCCGGTGTAACACAATAATTAAATTTGTACAATATAAGAATAAAAAGAGAAAAACACAAAATTACTATAAATTAATTAAAGGAGGAATATGAAAAGAGATATTCCTCACTCGCACTGTTTTTTCACATATATTAAAGGACTTATACACGTTCATAAAAAAAACGAAAAGGCAGAAAAACATGATGTTAAATTTGAGTACATAAAAAATGACACATACCTGGTAACAAAAGAAGTTAATTAGAGATATGGAAATAATATCCAAATAGAGTTCTTCAAATGAACTCACCTGAAACATAAAAATAAAAACAAAAATAATATTATTATACTTTGACATCAGTGATAGAGAAAGAAATTGAAAAAAAAAATCCCAAGAACTAAAAGTAGATTTTATTTATTAGATTGTCTTTTAAAAAGCAAAGTAATTTCTTTCCTAGAATCCGTTTTAATTAATCCTCCTACGTCTCAGGTTAGGCTCACATTGAACTGCATGGCACATGAGCAGAACAGGGCAAGAAGAATTATGCATATAAGTCATATTGTCCGCGTATAGCAGTTTGACAAAGGCAAAGGCAGTGTTGCGTTGAATTAATTCGGTGAATACCAAAATATGTTGGAGGAATACCTTTGTTCGAGTATTGAGTTATATACGGATGCCGAGTTCGAAAAATGTTTATTACTCAATCAGAAGTCAAAAAAGTAACACTGTGGAAAAGTAAGTATATGATTATAAGAGGAATTCACGGGGAATTTTGTACTGACAAAAGAATTTTCCGATAAACGATTTATGAACCATTTCGGTCTGAATGGATCGGGGTTTGAACAGATTTATAGCATGATTCATCTAGCGTGTTACAACTATTATGTTTCGGAACCATAAGCAAGCACAGTACTGGTCTGCGTGGAAAACTCGCCGACCCACCAGACGATGAACGTTAAGTGGATTTTATTTCCAGATAAGTAACAAGGTGTAAAAATTAATGATAAAACCATCTAACCAAACCTATGTAACGTAACGGTGGATTATTTCATCAGGGCCGAACGATACATATCTTCTGTCTTCTATTTGATATCAAACGCAGATTTAAATATATATATAGAAAATCATAACTAATAAATAAATAAATCCTACCGCGGGTTTCCGCAAGCAGAGCGAATTTCCATTAGAAATTTGTAGTATTTGTATAATCGCAGTAGTTTGAAAGAAGTTTAAACTGCACAACATTAAACTACAAATTTCCAATGGAAATTCGCTCGGCTTGATACCCGCGGTAGGATTTATTATAAATCTTTGCTGTCTCATCAGGAGGGGTTAATGACGTCATAAATATCTCATTTTCAATAGGGATCTTCGTCTTAACGAGCTTGATTTTTTGGTGCAATTTTCATTTTGATACGTCAATTCGTTCGAGCGCTATCGTACTTACAAGAAATCCCCAAAAAATTATTACTATTACTATTGCCATTATTATTAAAATATTATTTGAATCGCCATGGTAACTCATTTTTTGGATCGAGGAACCCAAAAAACATAAGGAACGATACCTCATATGATTTTTTGTATTGTTTTAAATCTTTGCTGACTCATTAGGAGGGGTTAATGACGTCATAAATATCCTATTTTTAGAGGGGATCCTCGTCTCAACGAGCTTGATTTTTCGGTGTAATTTTTATTTTGATACGTCAATTCGTTCGATATAATTATATTAATAAAATTATAAGTATGCATATTATTTTATTAATTATAATTTTGTATTATATTTCATTTCAGATAATTTCTACCGTTGTCACTTACTTGATAATTCTGATTGAGTTTCGTGAAGAGTAAAGAAGGAATTAAGGAATTATCACAGCAATGTTTTTCGGTTGCAGAACGAGAAACATCATCATGAACCGTGGAACACCATCAAGCTATACATAAAGATGATTTACAGCTAAGGATTGTTGCTAAGTGTGAAACTGGTTATCGCTATTAAAAGCTTTTTATCAAGAGGTTCCTGCTCCTTTATTCCTAAGCTTTTTACCTAAGATATAGAGTAAAAGAAAAATCACTCTTTTAAAAGCTCTTTGGCCTATCATAGATCAAAGCTTTTCATGTTAAAGAGCTAATACCCTATGTAAAATATACCTCGGTTAGCTCTTTAGCTCAAAAAGTGTTTTGAAGTGAAAGATTAAGACACTAAGGAAATCTTGGTCAGTTCTTGAGCTGACAAGGGTTTGCAAGTTCAGTAACAACTCTGTTAATTACTTTCCCTGTTAATTACTTTGTTTGTTAATTACTTCCCTGTTAATGTTTTCCGCATTCTTCCTTATGATAGCTACTTTAACAATTATCACGTTATCTCGGTTAAGTTGTTTATACTGAGATTAAAGTTTCAACCTGTTAATTGGTAAATGACATAAAACAGTACGGTGAGCAATTATATCCTCTCCTTCATTTAAATTCTTTTTACACTTTTATTTTATTTAACTTACTTTATTTCTTGTTTGTTTGTCGCCAAAACTTTCTGATTGAGTTTCGAGAAAGGTAAAGAAGGACACAGCGACACCACTATGAAGTGTTAAAGAACCTAAAAAAACTATTAAAGAGGACCTCAATGTTTAAAATAGAGAAAACACCGTTTTAACCAATATCTTACATTCTAACTTGTCGATTTTAATAAAACTTAACTTAAATCATCAAATTTACTATAACATGCATGTTAATTTTCAAAATTTTACATAAAATAGATATCTTGTAGTAAAATAGTTAACAAGTATATAAAAATATAGTTGGGTTCCTGTGCTTCGCTGTTTGAAGAATTTCAATGATTTTTTATCTTGGTGCCAGAGTTCTCTATGCCTCTTATTTCTACATCCCCCTCCCCCATAAATCAATTAGGGATTTGCCAAAACCCCTAATTATTATTTCATTCCGATTACAATTGAAGATGAATGATTAAAAAGTGTTTAGGAAACTAATAGAGAAATAAGAAGAATACAGAGAAACTATAAACCTTAAACCTTATGATGTGAAATCATTTCTTTGAGTTACAGTGAATACAATCATTTCTGTTAATAGATTTTTTATTGGTCCATATTCTTACATTTTATAACGAAAAAAGTGAATTTTTTTTATAAATTAGATGGTTATTAAGTGGTTTGTTATTTTAGGGTCCGTAGGTTAAACAACGGCCCTTTTACATTCCTGTGATAGTCTATCTTCTTAGATTGTATCCGTGTTTAATATTTTAGCCCTATTACTACGTCTATAATATTTTAAAATATATTTTCAGTAATAAAATCGGAGTAGCAGTCGTTTTCCTTGATAAAAACATAGACAGTTAGCTGAATATATATTTCAGTATTAAGTCAAAAGATAAGTTTATAAGTAGGGAGTCTAAAATTTTGTATAGTTCGTGATCGGCCAAAAAGGGCTGCTTCTGAAATGTTGTGAAATTCGTGCCCGCAACAAACTTACAAAGCAATTTGATATGAACATAAAGGTGTAATAAAATATTTAATCAGGGAATCGAACAAGAAATGGTGTTTTGCCATTGACAGTGGTTTCAATGCAATATGATACCAAAAGGCTAATATGTTGTAGCTGGTGTTCTAAAGCAGTTTTCTTCAGATAAATGAAGAGGTTATTGAATAAATTTCGAAAGCTTAAATCAAGTTTCTAGATTATCTGAAGGAGGCTGCTATAGAACGTCAGACACCGGTCAATTGTTAAATACATTTTTTTTTTGTGTGTGAAGACGTTGTTTGGATATTGAACTACATCTCCTCCATGATGAGTCGGTACCTTCATTATAGCCAAACACAGTCTAGAATTGAACTTAGACTGAATGTGGGTTGGGTTCTGTGGAGGTATTAGTGAGTCGGCAGGATCAGGAATGCCGATTTAGGACCTAGAAGGTAAGAATACTTGTACGAAGGGTTCAATAAGGAACTTGAGATGAACTAGTAACTTAATTAAAGTAATTAGTAAAGATTAGCTGTAAGGTTATTATTAGTTAGTAGTAACAAGTTATCATAATTACTTAATAATACTTGGATTGCAAATTGCACATAATGTTATTGATAAAGATAAGGATAATGAACAAGAAAATAGTAATAAACTGACAACGTTTCTATAACTATAGCAAATGTTTGACTAAAATTGAATTGTACATTAGTTCTATCATTCTAAGTAGAGATTGTTTAAAGCTCTGTGCTCTCTAAATTTTCTAATAGATCAAGTTGAAAATGTAGCATATTTCAATGCGAACTTATTTAAAATTTACAAGTTTTCTGAGTAACATGTTGTGTCTAAAATATTAATAAAACTTAATTTGCCCCTGATGAAATCATATGTGAAATGTAAACAACCACCTCTTAAAAAGTTTATAAGTATGTTTAATAATAAATAAATATAGTAAGATGTAATGGGATTGAAATTCAATATCAATATGTACTTAAAAAATAGTTTTGTAAATTGACTTTTGATGTGCTGAAGTTGTAATATGAGCTTTTATCAACCCACTTACAATATCTCATATCATATCTATATTATTAATTTGTATATAAAAATGTGTGTAAAAAAGAGTTAGGAGATACCCCTCGAGAAGAGGGTTTAGGCCTGGGGGAGAGGGGGAGAAGACGGTGCAGAGCGGAATATCAAGGGAACTGTAACGTCATTCCCGAGGCAAGAGGTAAGCGATCCAGCGGACAAATGTGGTACTTTGATTTGAAATGTTATTTAATTCCTTAAACTGCCACTAGTCGCAAATATATTTTTATAATAAAGAGCCCCCTAGTAGAGTTATTAAAGAAAAATCTCGTAGATTATAGAAGCTACAGTATTTTTATAGTACGAGAAGCCATTGAAATCAACAAGCGAAAGGAAAATGTATATCGAGGATAAGGCTTCATTCTATTTACAGAACAAGGGGTTTTTCTTATCAGCTTCTTATCAATGATTTTAAGAAAAGAAAACTCTAACAATGCAGGTATCAGTAGACTTGGTTGAACACTGCAGAGGAAAATACTCGGTTGCTTGCGTTACCCCTGTTCAACCCTAGTTCATAAATTTATAATAAACCATTCCTACCCTTTTAAGGAATTTTGAATACGTCATATTTTGAGAAAAAATGTCCCTCCACCTCTCAAAATCTTAAAAAGGTATGATCTAGAATCTAGAGAACGCATTGGGCTAGGTATTTTAGGGTAGCTTGATTGCGGTGCGAGCAATAAAAACGCATATTTTAAAGGCGTTTATTTCACATCAAATTATACAGGGTGATGGGCGATAAAGTTTGGAAAAGATATAGGGCGATAGTACACTTCATACGGAACAAAAATATTATATATACCATAAGTCAATTCTTAACCGTTCTCCAACTAGGTCAAAATTACAGAATTTTCGTGGGGTGTCGTCCTTGTCTCATAAATCGAATTGTTGCTCCTAAAATATGAATGCAAGAATAATGATATTATTATCGTTGGAAAGCTTAGACAATTCCCTCAAAGAAAAGTAATCTTAATTCCTTTAATTCAGATTAGCATTTGCTGAGTATTCATTTTTATCGAAATTATTGAGAATTTTTTTATTATTTTATTTTTTTGGTGGTGGCAAAACTTACTAACCAGTGTAGGTGCATTGAGTACACTTTCTGCAAAACTTCCTTATTTACTTACCTTGAAAAAAGTACTCATAACTTTACCCATTTATTTGGACATATTTTGAGAAATAACCGATGGAAGTTAGAAAAATTATAGTAAATATCAGAAAAATACGTACCATACAGCAACCTAAGGGGGATCTAAGTCCGGAAACGGCTTAATATCTTCGGTTATAATTAAGATATTAAGTTCCGGTTTGTGGGTATCTTTATCAATTATAAAAAAAACTACTTTTTGTTGGGTAATAATTTTTACCGTCTTATTAGTTGCCGCCATATTGGATTCAACTTTGAAATTTTAAATTGGGACACCCATAAAATGATACATTTTTTGAAAAGGCTTAAAACATTTGCCGCAAACTTGAGCTTTCTACCTTCTACCGTTCCAAACTGGCGGACACTCAAAGTTTATTTTTTTTTTAAACTTCGTATTTTTCTGGATTTTACAATAATTTTTCTAACTTTATCATTTTTCATCGGTTATTACTCAAAACATGGCCTAATAAATGGGTTAAGTTATGAATACTTTTTGAAAGGTAAGTAAATGAGGAAGTTTTGCAGAAAGTGTACTCAATGCACCTACACTGGTTAGTAAGTTTTTGTTTCCACCACCAAAAAAATAAAATAATAAAAAAATTCTCAATAATTTCGATAAAAATAAATACTTAGCAAATGCTAATCTGAATTAAAGGAATTAAGATTACTTTTCTTTTGGGAAATTTTCTAAGCTTTCCAACTATAATAATATCATTATTCTAGCATTCATATTTTAGGAGCAAGAATTCGATTTATGAGGCAAGGACGACACCCCTCGAAAATTCGTTAATTTTGACCTAGTGGGAGAACGGTTAAGAATTGACCTATGGTATATATGGTGATTTTTGTTCCGTATGAGGTTTACTATCGCCCTATATCTTTTCCAAACTTTATCGCCAGTCACCCTGTAATATAACTAAATAATATATAAACGCTAAAATAAATTATAATATATCAACGCTAAAATGTTTAACATGCGTTTTAATCAGCCAATAGTAACTTTTTTTTAATTTTCACTACCTAGGTACGGCTGGGCTGATAATAATTAAACTAACGCGTCCTATTATTTGTTAAATTGTCTGACCATTTGTAGCTGAAAGCACCTACATGGCCATTATATTTTTTTTTTCATAATTCACTAAAACATTTTGCGTCTTTTATTTTAAAATAATTATATTTTACATTATACATAAACACATCAATTTAATAAATATTGATAAATACGGTTGTTTAATAAATTATATCTATGTAAATAAATATCCCCTTAAATACATAACGTCAAAGCTCATTATGAAATAAAGTATCATATTCTTTGGGAAAATACGCAGTACAAAATTACAGGGTAATTTTATACTCCTCGCTTTTAAATATTTTATTAAATATTCAATATAAATGGGGAGGGGGGAGAGTATTAAATTAAAGGACACGACAGAATTTCAATTTAATGTCAAAATAAAAGGACTCCGTTTAATTCCCTTCGTTTCAAAAGACTCAGACAAATTAAAAAAAATCCAAAGGAAATTACTTGGAGGGAGAAACGTTCAAAGGCAATTTCTGAAAAAAGGGAATAAATATTTTATAATAAAAATATCAATCTCTTTTTTTATTAAGTACCTCTATTAACCAATTATTGCTAATACTTATTAATTTAGTACATACTATTTATTAATATTTTTAAAATAAAATGTTTAAATAATATTATATTTTGATTTTTTAAGTTGTTAAAATTAAATTAATATATATTTTTTTTTTTTTGTGTGGCATTTGCCTCTAAATGTAATTAACATTTGTTAATTAAATTGAGAGAATGCATTAATTTATTTATAAGTATTGGTAATGTTAATTTTCTACATTTGTAGAATATGTTTAAAATGTTAAGGATGGCATGCCGATAATTGATTACTACTCTAATTCAAAGTATAAATTAAGCTTGCTAAACCCATAGTCTTTAATGGCTCTATGCCTGGCTAAAATAAATTCCGAAGCTAATATATTCATATATTATTAGTTTGCATTTAATAAATGATATATATACATTTACTTCCATTTAACTAATAATGTTTTTGTTTATTTTACTACGTTTTTATTAACTTGCTTTCAATTTTTTTTTTTGTTTGTTTGTCCGGTACAAATCTTGCAATCGAATTTTTACTAGCATCCCGAGTAGCTAGACATTTGAAACTTTCAGAACAGCTCAGAACACGATGACAATGAATCATTTTAATACTTTTATTCATTTTTTCAGCAGAATTTAATTCGTTTTCAGCAAATTTGCTGTATGGAAAGTTAGTTCGGAAAAAATCCGCAAGTTTATTTGTTTTGTCATATCCCATAATATTTGCAATCTTCATTTTGATTTCAAATTTGTGATTTTTTATTAAGAGGTAAACATTGAACGACAGCGAAAAAGAATAAGTAAACCAAGTAAACAAAGAATAGTTATTTACGCAACAAGGGAGAGAAGTATGTTATCCTGCTCGAGGTTAAGATTTCTTTTGAGGCACCGCCGAAGAAGAAAACTTCAATAGCTCCCAAGGCCTTATGGCCGAGGGAGATAACTGTAGTTTTAGCTCCCGAGGCATAGGCCGAGGAAGACCGAGAAATACTTCGTTCCATGTTGCGTATTAAATTTGATGTACGACTAGTGTACCATGGGTAATAGCTAAGTGTGTAGGTATAAAAGTTTTACCTACAAATTCACGTAATTTAAACACCTTAAACTGATATTTAGTTACTTGATTTATTAAAATAACAATTTTTTTTATACTAAATACACGTTTTACAACAAACACTTTCAATAGTTTGTTTTTAATTAAAAGACTTTGTACGATAACCTAAAGTAACCTTCCTGAAAAATGAGCTATAAACAGCGTAAAAACATTACTACCAACATAATACTTTAAAAAAATTCCTTTTAAGTTGGTATGATTGTTTTTTTTACTCCCAAGGGAGGGAAGTAACACTTCCCGCCCTGTTATTAGCAATGTAAGTCTGCTTACAATGCAAGCCGTAGATAAATAAATTAATTGACGTATGACAACCAGGTTTGTCTACACTTGTGTACTAGATATCGGTTTATTTTTTCTATATCTGAACTTCTTTACTTGTACTTATTTTTCTTCTCTTACCCTCCCCTACTCGGGGTCATATCGAAGGCCACGGTTTAGATTCGGTGTTGGTGAGTTCCGTTGTTCAAAGATATGTCCTTTTATAGGTTTAAGATCAGCTCTCTAGATGGTTGTCATTTGTGTGATGTAAATAAATTCGGAACTATTTATATTTCACTAACATTTTATTTACCTAACAATAAACATTGTATTATCAACATTACATATATTATGATTCAAAAGAAAATTAAAAAACGTAGTATATAAAAAGTTCATTTTATCTTGTAATTTTTGCCTTCATTATCTTTATTTATAATTCCCTCTTTATGTAATGAACAACAACAAAAATAAATAAATAAAAAAATACGCTCATTTATATTAGTAAGGATTCGACGTAGAGTCTTCTCCAGAGCCCATTGCACTAAAACTTCGAAATTAGGAAATTAGCTTCCTTTTCCAATCGGCAATTTAAATTCAATATGGCTGCCATATAAGTATCTGAAACTTGGTCTCACTAGATTAATCCCCACTTCTTTAAAACGCTAAAATAAAATTGTTGTACCTACTTGTTAGTATAATATTTTCTAATATTTATTTATGTTTGTCAAGGTTGTTTTTTTAAATTAATCTACAATAATTATTTTAGTTAATTAATCTCAATGTGTGTACAGATACACAGACGTATATTTGCAAAGAAATAAATGTCGTCTGCCACGGCCGTCAGCCGTCATACAGTGTGGACATGTTTGTTCCGGACTTAATGAGGAGGTAGATTAGTAAGGAATCGATGCAAAAAGTTAAAATCGAGAAGAGATTTTTCTTTTCGTTAATGTAGCCGTAATAAGAATTTAAGAGTTTACCCCGGAGTACGAAGAATTTTTGGGTGAGAGTGATATGTTGACACAAGATATTGAAAATGCGCGGTCTCGGCACGACGACGGCCTGTTTGCACAACTCGCGACTCTTATACTCCGCTACACTGCTTCATGTTAAATCAACAATGTTATAACCATAGACTCTCAACATGCTGTGCCCCGTAACACTATCATGCTGCTCCGACAGCACTCGAGCATGTACACAATATTATAAACATTCCATACACGCTCCTACCGAATGTAAATATATTTTCCAAAGCGGGTATATACTCAACATGAAAGTTTCTTCAACTCCGCCGTTATATAAACATAATATATTTGACAAAATAACCAGAATCTGTAGATTCAAAACGTTATATACCGGGCTCCCGCAAAAGTGATCTGATATATTATCTTGCAACTAACACATAACTTTAAATTAAACAAATGCAGTGTAATCCACTAGAAGAGATACAACTTAAAAGGGACGGCTCTATCTGCAGTCTCCAATTTTAGTTTAAGAACATAGTTTATTTTAAAGTTCCTTGATACAGCGGCCACTGTGCATTGACAACAAAGATATAAATAGAAATAAATCGATATCAAATGGTTAGGCAATTAAAGATTATTTTAAATTAAACTACCACACGTTTTTATCGAAGTGTGTACGAATTGTCATAACATTTGGTTGCTTCAAATATCGGTCGACACAACCAATTTGATTTTAAGGAATTACAGCTTACTCCAATTTAAACATGATAAACGATCCAGGTTTTTATATGAAATATGTTGTTATAATATAATTAATATATAATATAATATATAATATAATTAATATTAATTTTAATATCTATATATATAAAATC
>KZ651580.1:76593-89514 GCA_001010745.2 Gerris buenoi | reverse complement strand
ATATATATCAAATCAAATAATTATTAAATGCTTGAAAATGACTGTACGAGGTCGAAATGTAGCAGAAATGAGTTAGAGGAGTAAATCAATAGAATGTTTTTTCATCCCGATAGACCCACAACCTCAGGAAAATAGAAAGTTTTAGAGATCTCCTTCATCTACATTATGAAATTCGGTTTTTAGCTACTGTTCTGAATACAGAAGAGTGGAAACAAAGATAACAAAGATGTTAACATCAAATAAATTTCCTAAAATGTTACAACCTTGTAACTTATTTGGTATTATCGGAATAGTATTTAGTAGAATTGTTTATATTCTAGCCGATTCTTAAAATATTTATCTGGCGGTTTCACAAAACCCAAAACTTTAACTAACATAGAACCACCATCGTTATTTGATTAGGACAAAACCTAAAAGAAAAACCCAAAGCCTTAAATTAATATTGATCATTCGATTATAAATAGGGAACAGTTTATTATGTAACCTTCTCTCAAAGTGGAATCCGTTCTAGCCGATGAATTATAAAACTAAGATAGGAATTTACTGTCCGAGTACCAACTTACTCCAAAAAATACTTAGTTTTTTGGAGAAGAGATCAAGTTAAAACGGAATTGAAAACAAGCAATTGAAGATTATTTTCAGATGATAAAACAATTGGGTGCCGCATAATATTAACAAGGACCCAAAATATAAGTATATAAAGATTTGGAATTACCAAATTAGGTTGTTTAGTTAAAAATATATATATTTTTTTAAATTGAATATGAAGGTGTATAAATGGGTAACTGTGTGTTAGTATATAAAAAGAGTTGTTATTTTCCAGAGTGTTAGAGTATTGTGAGTGCATAAGAAGACCTTATATGTCGAGCACACTAATTCCCTTGGGATACATATTCCAAGTCCCCGAGCACTTGAGTGTTAGGGGGCACTCTAAAACCCCTACCTAGATCCCTGCCTACACTTAACCACAACAAAAAACTCTTTTTCCTCAGTAGGCAAATTATCACTTGCTTTTATAAGCGTCATATTGCAAAACAAAATATTAAAATAAAATTCTTACCAACAAAACCCTGTTATCTTTCACACTTTTAAATACATATTTTTCTTTAAAATAACGAAAATATAAACTACTTAGAACATTTTATTAGTATATTTTAATACTACACAAAACTATAAATTCAAATAAATTGTGTTTAAAATATTTTTCCTTATCGATGTGGTCTTTAGAGATGATAATTAAAAATTAATATTTGTATATTATTTTATTTATTCAGCAATATTTCGCCCAATCCTGGGCATCATCAGACATTGTGTCATCAAGTATTATAGTGTCGCATACATTTATTTGGAGTAAAGGAGTAACGTTTAACACAGAAATACATCAGTCTATAGTGCAACAGTTTTATTTTTATTATTTCATTATTAAAAACATTAGTTTGGCATTGCACACGACAATTTTCCACACTAGTTATCGTCATACAATTAATTAATTCAATTAATAATTTAATTATATGTTTAGTTAATTAATGTATATGGTATAATTAACTTTATTGGTTCTTGAATTATTTATTAATTAATTCATCACTTCATTTCATTCACAACAACAACAAGAGAATCACTTTTAGAAATATCATCATTATTAAAACCAATAGAAGATAATGTAAACAAAGTCAAATATTAGAGAACCAAAACATTTCTAAAATATTGATGAAAATAAATCTATTTTGCTGAAAACCGAAAGCTAATAGTAAACAATTGCTTGTTTTTAATAAGGACACGGGATTTAAATTCAGTATCACTATTAGGGCGATTTACCAGCAAATGAATGAAGGTAATGAATACAAGGGTGTATGTATGTATGATTTACTAATAAATGCATCTTTTACTATAGGTACGAGAATGTTTTCTTAGATTTGTCGGACCGACTTTTTCCATGACGACATGAGCTGCAAAAAGGATAAAGAATGACACAGTGCATGATTAAATAATATAATAATTCCTGATTGACTAATTACAAAACTCTTCATTTTAATTCACCTCCGGAATGTTCCTAGCATTTCATCGTATAATTTTATTGTTATTTAGATTTTGTGGGTGTTTCTAAATTGGCTTGTCTAAAAGCGGATCTCGTCGATTGCCGACTATAATTGTTAAAGGCCTCTGTTTGCTCTAGCTTGTAGAAAACTTAATGGTGAAAGATTCTCTTGAGCCCAATTAAGTTTAGACCGCAGCTTTGCCCCAGGAGTGCACTCAAAACATCTCTCTAATTAGGCGGCCCCCCTGCACTTTACTTTAGTTAGACACTGTTTTCTTCTACCCAAAACAACCAAGCCATCCACTTCTCATAATCACGCAACATTTTCTAAATTAAAGTGAAAACATAAATTCTACATTCGTAGGTAAAACCTACACTATCATTTCTTATGCAATAGGTGTTCTACAAATAGTAATCGCGGAAAGAATACCACTTTTTGAATTACTTATCTACCAGTTATATTACTTCATTTAACATAATATGATGAACTTAGAATGTTTTCCGGTCCTAAAATTCAAATTTTACATTTGAAGCTTACGTTTACACGAGAACACTTGGGTGGATTACCAACAAACTCCCATTGTGCAACGGTATAATGAACATTTGTACCAAATTTCAACTAAATCGGTCTTCATTAAGTTTCCTTAAGTTATTTAGAATTTTTCGTTACCTAATGACCCTAGGGGTAACCAAAGACTTGAAAATGGCCGCTCAGGCTGAAACATATTAAAAACGTTAATAAAGTAAACGCTTTCTTTTAGCGAATTTCCATAGGAAAAAAATCGTTAATGAAGCCACTGGCATGGCGGGAGTTGGAGCCGGGACTGTGGCCAAAATACGTTCATAGGGTTCCTGATTACAAAAAAAAAAAATAAAAAATAAAAAAAAATAAAAATAGGTTTCCATTGGATTTTAAGTTTCCATTGGAAATTTGTAGTATTTGTATAATCGTAGTAGTTTGAAAGAAGTTTAAACTGCACAACATTGAACTACAAATTTCCAATACTACGATTATACAAATACTACAAATTTCCAATGGAAATTCGTTTGGCTTGCGGATACCCGCGGTAGGATTTTTTTTCTATTCCCTGAAGGATCCATTACGATGTATCAAATTCGTGTATTAGAGAGTGCATATGTTCAGATACAGCCAACATTCATACTTCAATATTAAATTTACCAAACATTTTAAATAATAGAGGCCGTCTATGGGTTGAATTCAACAAGCGATTAAAATTTCATAAAAATCAGATGAGCACATTAAAAATTGTGTTGATGAAAAAAGGTTTATGCGCAAATCAAAGAGAAATCAATGAGTGCATAAACATATGGGATCAACAATGGGCTGATAGTGACCTACCATTCAAATTTCATTTCACTCGGACGTATATTTTGTTAAAGTAGTATTGTTAGTACGAAAAAATCTAAAGATCAAAAAGTGTAAAACGGATTTCTGTCATAAAAATGTTTAAATTCGAGGACATCATACATCTTTGTTCATTATAACGACAATGAATGCTTCCGTTAGCTTCGCTAAGCTCTGGAGCAAAATTTATAAATTTATTAGATAAAAGCATTCGATATAAATTTAAAAATTAAAATTAATAAAATATAATGGAAAGCAGTAGTTTACATTTAGGAAGATCTATGAGAAGTCCGAGTTGTAGAGAAATTGGGCTTCTTTAATTAGGTTCTAGTGTAATTACAGGCTACCTTGAGGAGGTCCTGGGAGTAATTAGGTTTAGAAATGCCATCCTAGGGGATTAGACCTGGCTTTTACTGGATAACCTAGCATTACTGATAACCAATTAGACCTCATCTCTAAATCCAAACACTTCCTCTCATAATTCTAACTATTTAATGACTATCTCTTTGGATCAATTAGTAATACAAAATTTAATTAGCAGAAAATACTTAAGCAGTAAATAGCCGAAATGTAACAGTAATAATTTACATATTTGTTGTCTTTTAACGTAATCGTTTTTAAAGTTTTTTTTTTTTTAAATTTATAGAAGATATTATATTGTTATAACTTTATTTATAGACATGAGTTTGATAAGAACCACTAAAATTCACAATATAAAGTCGTTATATAATAGAAAGAAAAAAAAAAGAAAGAAAAGACATTTATTGTTACTAAATATTTTTACAAGGCAATAGTTTTTTACTTTCTCATATGAAGAGAAGATAGTATTGTAATGGTGCGAAAATTCGTTTATGAGATTTTGATGTATTAATACGTTTTGAGTCCAAAAAAGTGGTTTTTGAAAAATCTCTTTCTATATGTCGTCTGTCGTCTGTGCAGACGCTTATAGCCTAAACTACAGGGCAGATTTTGACGAAATTTGGCATACAATGTTCAGAAAAATCATACCCCGAGGCGATATCGAAATATACATTTTAGCTCCAAAGTTGAGGGCGCTGCCCCCAAAAAACTCGTGAAAATAAATTATTTCTCGAAAACGGTTCCGACGATTTTTATTTAAAAATTTCTAAAATTTAGTCTCTTTTTTTAGTCCAAAAAATACAAATCTAACTAACAATATGAGGCGTTTTCCCGGGAAAAATCTAGTTCTTGAGAAAATATGTAGCTTAAAACGCGGACGGAGGAGGGTTCGATTCACCGCCCAGAAGAATTTTATAAAAAAATTTGGTAAAATGTTCAATAATAATTAAATAAACGTACGAAAACAATGGGCTAAGAGATTATGAACTCGTATATGAGAAAGTTCGTCTGAGTTGTCTCGGACCGATTTTATGTTTTCGGAACGAAGTTCCTTATGGCACGTTACAGTGTTTGGAGCCAGGGTTTATCCGAAAAAACGAGCGTTTAAAAACCGACTATTAACAAAAAGCGATGATAAATTGAGTAACTGATAAGCGATTTAGTTGGAATTTTGTGCACATGTTCTCAACTTGGATATAATCAATATTCTTTAACAAACCCTACTACACAAAATTTTAAACTTACAACACTCCTCTGATCATCTAAATTCTAAAAATAAGTATACTTTTAATTTTTTGAAACAATGTTCCTGGAAGCCTGGGAATGTATCACAAAACGATTGTCTCAAAACCGACCGTCACAAAATCGACCGATGGCGATACCATAAGTAAAAGCTGAAAAACTTAATTGTAATTTGCTATACATGTTCAATTTACCAAATGCCAGAGAATGAGTTTGTTACATATCGTTATTCGCCCAAGCATTCACGCTTAACGCTCACGTAAACATAAGCTTCAAATGTATAATTGGAATTTTAGGACGATAAAATATTCTATTTTCTTCTATTTAGTGAGACAAACAACTTGTTTACATACATTTTTTAGGAAAACCAACACCGAAACCGCTGAAGTGAGTGTTAAAGATCGCTAAATTTATTAAGGCGGACCTAAAAATGTTTTTTTTTTTGTTTTTTTTTACCGATAACTTACGTTCTAACATAACAATTTTAATAACACTAAAACTTCATACACATAGTTTAAAGCACAATTGAAACAGGCTCGTAACATTTTTTAACCTGATACAAGCAGAATTTCTTGTTTAGTGAAGTGATATTATATAAAATATTTTAATTAAGGGAATTTAATTAAGGAGAGAGCTCGCTTACACTTATCTTCTTCTTCTTTTACACTGCTTTACTTACAAATTTCCGCAACAAAGGAAACTTATATAAAAAATATCCTACAGTAGATTAGGTTTTAACTTGTAAAATCAATTAGTATATAAAATTAAGAAAATCTACAATAACAATATTACTAGAACAATAATCCTTTAGTTATTCTATTCTAAATTTTCAATTCTTTATTTTATACAAAATTTTATCTTATCTTTATTAAATGATTTCAGTAGACATCTATTTAATTAATAAAAATTAAAAAAGTAATACTAATACAAATAGTAACTCTATGTCACAACAGCACAACATTTTATTAGGTGGCTGTGGCTGATGAATCTACATTTATATAAATTAAGCCAAGATTTCACTAACAAGGGATTACTAAAGATTAATCGTTAACTATAAAAATTTGCTTCTATATGCCATTAGGAAGGAAAAATCGGTTTAATGATGATGCATAATTTCTGTAGTAGACAATATGAATCTGTTAGTTTATTAAAGTTTATTTGCTCCAATATAAAGAAGTCAAGTAATTTAGGGATTAGCTCCTAATGCAGAGAGGATTTGTTATTTTTGGCTCTTTCGATTGGAGAAGGGAGGGAGGGGGGAAATAGAAGTCATTTGGCAATGCCTCAAGTAAATTTGGCACAGTTTCATTTTAACCCTCTCTATACATCGGAACTTAAAAAGGAAAAAGTTCCGGTCGTTCTGCAGCACTTCACAGACACACCCACACGTATGTGAGTGTGTGTGTTTTTTTTGTGGGCCTAACAGTTTTTGGATTATAAATCCTTTCTTGCTAGGTCATAAATATATAGAGGATGGTCTTCTTGAGGAAGAAAAACCGGAAATTTTTTACCGCTTCAAATAAACTTTAATATTAAAATACTACTCGTCAAAACTATTTTAACACCTTCAAAATGAGATGCGTTAGATTATGTAAAATAAATATTCGTTTTAACGAGGGGAAACATTTTTTCTCACAAAATATGCGACGTATGAAAAATCCCTTTAACAACATTTATTGACAAAGAATAACTTTGGTAAATTTAGATTTTTTTTCGTTAAAGAGAGGAAAACTCAAAAAACGCAATCTTACACCCCACATGACGTAAAAGTGAACGATAACAAAAGCAAAAATATATTTTGTACTCAAGGCGTCCTCTTCATTTTACACCTCCTCTTTCATTTTACTCCCAGATGATGCATTCCCTTATAAGAAAAATTTCAACCTCTTTAATATTCACCCTCTAGTATTTTAGGGATGATTTTTGGGGCTGTCCTAGTATTTTCCTGTGATAGCGTAATTATACATTAAATAATGGCAATGTTTTGTTTGGGAATTTCGGAGATCAGATGCGTTACAGATAGACTGACAAGCAGGAATAAATAAGGGTCCTCGTTTTTTCCCTCGGACCCTAAAAACACTTCATTCTATCAGACAAATTTTTTTAAATTAATAACTTTATATAACTCACTAATTCAGCAAAAAGTAAAGAAACCCCTCGATTTTCAAGTTGTTGTAATAGACCCACCTGCAACAAATAATAAAAAAATCTCTATTCATTTATTTTATTTTATATAATACATTTATTAGTATAAAACAAAAACAACGACAAAAAAACATAAACATAAACATAACCTCTTCAAACATAAACTCTATTGGTCGAATAATTTGGAAAGTGAAGCAGGTGATTATTACTCACAGCTCAATGTCCACGAAAATGAAATTAAGTATGTTGAATTGGGGGATGTAGAATGTATGTGTTAATACAAAAAGTTGGGCACATGGTGATAGGAAGTAATTGAATTAATATGGGACCAACAATTTAACCTACTAGAATGAACATATGCATTATCATTATTGTATATACTTATACTTATTATATTTTATTAGTTTAGGTATAACTGATCAAAAATTGGACCTTGTTTAGGCTGTAGAATTACAGATCTAGAGTCTCTAAACATTTTAAGGTGGAACAATGTTTTCTAGAGTAGGATAGGAGATTAAATTATTATACGTATATTTAACATGTTGTATTTCATCGAACTAATTCGATTTGGACCATTACTTATAGAGATATGATAGGATTAAATCCCGGATCAGGTTGCCAATAACTGTAATGAAAAAAAAAAAAAATTTAAATTTTACTTTGGATATTTTATAACGAGAATCGTTTCTTTGAAAAATGAATTATTTTTAGGCGTTGCACTTATTGCCAACCCGATTGTGTGTGTGTGTGTATAAGGAGGGAATGAAGGGAAGAAGCTGAAGGTTTGTAATATTTCAATGTTTTATCTTTAAGTTAATATTTGTCCAAGCCAAGTCAACGAGGAAAAAAATTACAAATAGCTTTAGGAGCAGAGGAGAGGAGATTCCAGGTGTAAAATTTTCATAAGACCTTCATACTCTTTTTTATCTGTAAAAAAAAAAACTCCTCAAAAAAAGGAAACAAAATGCTGTGCCATACGGGAAAAGCTGAAATATTCTCAGGAGAGTGTTGGATTTTCTAGTGTAGAGTCCCAAGGGAAATAGCTCATGTTTGGCTTTCCTCTCCTTGCTGCTACATCCCTGACATTTCCTCTTATAAACAAGCAAAATGGTTATGCGACACGACATTTCTCTCGCTTTTCCTCTGTCTTGTCACGATTTATTCACCTACTGTTTGTGTCTCTTCTACATTAGTATTAATAACGTAATGTCAATGTTATTTTATGTGATCACGTATAAGAAAATTTCCAACATGCATAATTTAACTGAACACATGACTAAAGTATATTATAAATTTCAATTTCAGGATAAAGTTTTCAAAAAGTCACGTAATGCATTGTACAAGGATGGTTTACTCTATTAGTTCTTTCACTTTTTTTAAAAATATAGTTTTTGGTATGGTTTCATCAAAGATTGTAAAAATTGTCAAGAAAATGTTAAAATTACTTTATCAATGTTAAGCCATAAGAGACTTGTAAAAAGTCATACGTGGCTTAAAAAAGAAAAAGTCATATATGCAACATGAAACTGCGATATAAAACTGATATAAGTTCCATTTTCTTGAACAAAATTTTAAGAAACCTAAGGATTTTTCTATTCCCTGATGACTTCAATAATTTCATATGCTTATACTTGAGAAAAAAAAAAATGTTAACTACAAAAAAAGCTTTTAGTTGAAGCTTCGATATCCTTTAGATATTTGATATTAACAAATTGAAAACACGATAATCTGAAAGAACTATAGAGAAAATTCTTTCTTATTTTACTACGTTTTTATTAACTTGGTTTCTTNAAAGCTACCGGCAGGTGGTTAAGGTTCGAAAGGCGTGTAGTGTATAGGTTTATCTAGGAAGGCAAGCTTTGTACCGAGTGCCCCCACTCTACTATCCCACACTACCCTCTTCTACTTATCTTCAACTATGGCATTAGTCATGAATTAATTTTAATATGAAGTATTTCATTGCAATTCGCTCGCTTCAATGATAGAGCCACGCGATGCCTAGTATAAATCATTTAGCATTACCAAAATTTAATGATTTGCATAATGAGAAAATTCTTTGTTAAAAATTCTAGCAATGAGGCAGAAACATATTGGTACACCTCAAGGAATTCATCAGGAAATTAAAAAGCTGTTAAGGTTAAACATTAATTTCATTAATAAGATGTCAAATTAGCCACCGTTAATTATGAATTGAACTTATGATTAGTGAGGTACGGTTGAATGAAACACAATTTTATAGTTGAAGCGAGCGTAAGCGAGCTTCTTACATTCAACGAAATATGCTTCTTGGATGTCTGTCTGTCTGTCTGTCTGTNTCAGTAGAGAATGCAATTTCCTTAGACCAAGAACCAATAGAGATAGCAATTTTCTTAGACTAGGAACCAATAGAGAATGCAATTTTCTTAAATCAAGAATAAAATCATGGTATAAAGTAGAAGCGTTTTTTTTACACCTTTAGTGTTGCCGATAAAGATAAATCTATTTAATGGGATATAATTTTGAATTTAAAAGGATGCTGAGAAAGGAATCAGGATAACAGGGAAAATGATAATAGGTTGAAGATTCTAAAAAGGGTCTGGATGATAAGGGTCGCCAAGAACTATTGATTTACATTCAGCACTCCCCCACCCGTCAAAGGCAATATAACTATTGGCAGGAAATTATCATTCAAATTGGAATACATAAAATATAAAACTAGGTTAAAAGGCTTCTATTGGTGATTTTATATATAAAATATGTTGCAGAAGAAGCATAAAATTACACCTGGGAGGAGGGAGGGGGCACTTTAACCAATAGTGCATGGAAATTTATAGAACAATGCATACTGGAGAAAATATGTGTCGTTAAAAAATCCAAGAAATTATATTTTATCCAATTATATTATTTGGATAAAATGTTTATAATAATTGAAGCGAGCGTAAGCGAGCTTCTTACATTCAACGAAATATGCTTCTTGGATGTCTGTCTGTCTGTCTGTCTGTAACGTTTACACGTGCGACGATAACTTGAGTAAAAGTTGACCGATTGAGTTGAAATTTGGTATACATGTTCCTTTTACTAATACTCAGGCTAAGTTCGTTGGACATCGTGATCCGTCCAAGAGTTCGCGCGCAATGCTCGCGTAAACGTGGGCTTGAAATTTAAAATTGGAATTTCAGGACGGGAAAAAATTCTATCATAACCTATTCGATGAGACGAACATTTTTTTCATATAACATTTTTTAGTAAAACCAACAACGACACCGCTATGAGTTAATAAAGATCGCTAAAACTATTAAAGCGGACCTAAACGTTTAAAATAGAGAAAACAACCTTTTTACCGATATCTTACGTCCTGACGCAACGATTTTAACAAAACTTCATATACATTGTCTAAAGATCAATTGAAACAGGCATGAAAAATTTCAACTTGATACAAGCAGTAGTAATTGAGTAATGAAGTGATACATTTTATAATAATTGAAAAGGCGATGCGTGGTTAGAGGAATAGTAAGAATGCAGGGTGGTTCCCTTACTACCAGTCGCTGTACTACTACTATACGCGTTATCTATCAACTCATCATGATTCATGATTATGATTATCTATTTTTTCAATATTCAATACGTATTTACTACTATACGCTCGCTTCATTGATAGAGCCACGCGATGCCTAGTATATGAATATAGGAGAGGTAGAAGGGATTGAAGGTGGGTACTTCGCCAACCCAACAATTCCATCATAACCGATTGATACCGTAAACCACAAAATTCAGGACGAGTTTAAAATGATTTTTCTCACCATCCATACACTCAAAAATGCAATTTTGCCAGATCTTTCCTTCATCGAATTCTCACCCTCAGTGATCCTTCTTTCCATGACAAAAATATTGGTCAATTTAAACAAAATCTCAAAGAGAATAATTATCCTCCAAAAATTATCAGTAAAATTATTAATTCTAGAAACAATGTTAACACTCCAGTCTCCGATACCCCTCTTGAAAATCCGTCCACCGAATTTTGTTCACTAACATATGTCGAAGGCCTTTCAGACAAGGTCAAAAAAATACTGCAATCCCCCACTACTAAAATATCCTTCAAACCCACCAACACCGTCAAAACACTATTTTCCAGACTTAAGACCCAACTCCCCTCAAGGATAAATCTGATGTAATATATAAAATTAATTGTTTAGATTGTGAATCATCCTATATAGGTCAAACTTCCCAATTTCTACATAGAAGATTATATCAACATGAATATAGCCTCAGACCCAACTACCCTAATCCCACTGCCCTCACCAACCACTTCCATTCCACTAGTCACAAATTTGACTTTATTAATCCCATCATCCTTCTCAAGAACCTAATTACCACCGAAGAAATGTTCTCGAAATGTATTTTATATCTAAAACAAATAACACTGTTAACTTCAGAACTGACACCAATAATTTAAGCATCTGTTACCAAATTATAATCAACAAGTTTTAATGTATTATTTTCATTATTCAATAAACTTCAAGTCTTTTTTATTTTCTGCAACTGTTACCTAACTGTTAATTGTTATATTTTCAGTATTCTTAGTTTTATCTTATTGTTAGTTTATGTTCCTTATTATTAATTAGTTCGGTGTAATATTTATACTTGTTTTTTTGTGATATTAGTTTAAGTCTAGTTGTAATGTAAAATGTAGCTTCTACCTTTACCTGATTCACCACCCTTAAAGGTACGTTTTCCAAGACGCGACTCCAGCGATAGACGCTGAGCGATAATCGCTCAGCGATAGTCGCAGGCAAAAAATTATAGTAGGTGTTTTCCTACACGCGACTCCAGCGATAGTCGCTGGCACAAAAGGTGTTTTCCTACACGCGTCTCCAGCGACTATGCAACATATCAGCAGGTAACTAGCAGTAGATGCGAACACAGTACTTTTTAATTTAATTATGAGTTTTAAGAAAAAACTTCTTATTACAAGTAATTAATTCTCACTTCTCGTGGTTACTTTAAATTTATAGTTCTGCTGGATTTATATCGAATAAACCAAGTGAAATATATTTTTAAATGAAACAATAAATATAAAAGGGACAAACCAACAATCTACGTAAATAAATATTCTGATAAAATAAATAAACTGATATTTAGTTATTTAGTTACTTGATTTATTAAAATAACAATTTTTATACTAAATATAAATGTATTTGGGTCAATTTCAAATAAAATGTACCTTTAGCGAAATCAAGTTGGTCAATTTACAGAAAATTAAAATAATCCTTAGACATGATATTATTAATTATTCTGACACATTAGGGACTTAAGATGACATATTCGGTCGAGGACAGTCAGTTTTCAAATTCACTTACATATAATGAGCATATATATGTAAAAAAACAAATTTTTGACGTAATGAGTGTTACTATCATAAAAACCGTATTTTTAAAGATTTTTGTTCTCTCTTTTTATGAAACGTTTTTCAATTTTATACATTTACAAAATATTCTCTTCCATCCCACCAGAAATATTTTTTTAGCTCTAAAATATTTGCATTTTTTAAAAAAAAGTAATGAGTGTTACATTTATTATCTTTTAATGTTTCCTCAAAGCTTCGAAAATATAAAGGATACGTTTTCAGTGCATTGTAATGGAAGTTCTTATTGTAAAGAATAAGAAAAAATATTTTTTCTTTATTAAAAAATTGTTAACCCATAAGAATTTGATTTTATTCAAGTAACACTCATTAAATTATGGTAACACTCATTACACATTTATTTATTGGACCTAGAAAAAATTAAATTTTAGC
>KZ651580.1:65840-76100 GCA_001010745.2 Gerris buenoi | reverse complement strand
ACTTCTTATTACATGTAATTAATTCTCACTTCTCGTGGTTACTTTAAATTTATAGTTCTGCTGGATTTATATCGAATAAACCAAGTGAAATATATTTTTAAATGAAACAATAAATATAAAAGGGACAAACCAACAATCTACGTAAATAAATATTCTGATAAAATAAATAAACTGATATTTAGTTACTTGATTTATTAAAATAACAATTTTTATACTAAATATATACGTTTTTAATTTAATTACGTTTAGTTTGTTTTTAATTTAAAGACTGTATGATAACCTAAAGTAACCTTTCCGAAAAATTAGTAAACAAAACAGCTAAAAAAAAACATTACTACCAACATAATACTTAAAATTTACCTAAGAAAATACCTTTAAAGTTTGTATGATTGTTTCGTTGGCTGGTTTCACCAACACTGTATTGCTAGGATCGCCAGCGACTGCGATTATGACTGCTCCTGGAGCAGACGGCTGCAAACGCTCAGCGATCGACGCTAGCGTCTCTAGCGACTATCGTTAGAGTCGCTTGCCTAGGAAAACAGTTACACGTAAACTCATAAGAGAAGTCCTCAGCGACAGTCGCTCAGCGATGATCGCTCAGCGACTATCGCTGGAGTCGCGTCTTGGAAAACGTACCTTTAGACATTTTACTCAAGGGGTCCACATATTCCATTTAAACCTACATGATTTATTTACGTTAAACAAAAGAAAAAAATCCCTTAAAATCAACCTCTAGTTTTTGAGAGATCATTTATTGGGGTTTCCCTATAATTTTCCTGATGTGATTGAGTTATTACACAAAATATAATTGCAAAATTTCAAATACATATTTGTGTTGAGTACTTTCGGAGATCAGGTATATTTCAGACAGATAAAAAAGCGCGGGAAAGTATAAGGGTCCTCGTTTTTGGCTAGGGACCCTAAATTTTCTGCAATTTAGCGGAGATCATAACATCTTCGCATAAGTTATAGTCCCATTATTGAATTCATAGCAAATAATATTACATTTAAATTTTAAATGTGGCGGCAAATGTAAATAATAATGAAAATTTAATAGTAACTTAGCAAGAATTATTATTAAGAAAGTGAATAACTTGAAGCATACTAACTAAAACCGTATAACCCTAACTTTGTAACATAGCCAAGATTTTTAATAATTACACAACGTCAAATCAATGAAAACCACCCATTCATTATCAAGTCAAAATACAGCCGGTCTAACATGAATCCCATTTAATCTACACAATATCAGGATCCAAATTAATTAAATTTGTAGTCTAGGTCTATTTGTAATTAGAAGTAATTAATTGCGCATTTCGAGTGGAATGTTAATTACGGCCAGGTTTACCTAATCCAAAATGTGGAGTTTGAAACGGTTGAAATCTAGGGCCGATCTAAATAGAAGGAACAGTGAGATTTAAGCGTTTAATTAAGGAATGCAGTTATCTAGATAGTAGGTCAAAGCATTCTGCAGAGATAATGCAATTTGTCTAATCAACTCAGGGTTTGGCTCTTATCTATGAGACTTAAGACTCAAATCAAATCTTCAAATACCTTTTAAATTACTTAAATTACACAGACGATTGGCAGACACTTTTCGAAAAGAACGTTTTCCCCCTCCAGAAGACCTTAAAACGTAAGTATTTTTTAAAAAGTAGTTTCTTTGTATATTTACTTTTTATATACGATTGATAAAAGGATGTAGATTCCCTAATGTTCGTGAGAAAACAACTACTTGTGCTCGACCTTATTCTTGAATGTAACAAAATACATTAATAAATAACAACTAATAATAATAAGCTAAAACGGAACTGATATCTCTAATTATATATTGCGTATATTGCAAAAAAAGACAAGCAAAATAAAAGGCCTGAAAAAAGGACTAATTTCTGGATCCGAACAAGTGGTTCCGTCCAGCCCGTCTAGTACTAGTACTAGCATCTTAATAGTACTACTACTAAACGAAGTGTCATCTAGCCGCCTACTAATGATAATAATAAGGATTATAAAGCAGCTTATACAGCTGTTGGAAGGACTCACCAACCCCATGTCATTATTTTTAAAGTTGTATTTTGTGTAAGCCTTTTGGTAGGCCTCAAACCTCTACACTCAGGAGTGAAGTTCGTCTATTATATTTAAACTTTTTGCATGTTCTGATTTTAACCATTCGTTCAAATTTTATTGATCTTTAAATAGAATAAAAGATTAAAAAGCTAGACGCGGTGTTGAACCATTGCATAACTTAAAAACAATGCAAGCAGCGCTTTCAAACCTCTGCCGATACGCGCGTGTAATTATTTAGTACACGAGTATTAGAGGGTTAAAGCGACACTTCTAAAAAAATTAAATCAGTTCTCTTCCCTTGCAAGTTCCCTTCCAATAATATTACCTTGTCATGATAAAAAACATAAAACTTTATTAATTATTCAATTTATAAACAATATTATCAAAGCATGAATAAATGAATAGAAGGAACCAACAAGCACTTTAAACCCCAATATTCTATCAAATTGAAACAATGGACTGTTGGAGTTATTAGTTTGATATTGTATGTGACAATTATAGCCAGAGACATTGTTCAAGTTTGCAGGATCCAACTTGTTGTTCTATAGACTTTGGACATTGTTGCAAGCCTATTCAGCTTTCAGGATAATAGAGGAGGGAAGTGACCTTTGGAAGACGTCTCTGGATAATCATGTTTGAGGTTCTGACATTTCCAATTAGGAGATTTGCAATTTAATTAGTTATTCCTGGTTCTGGCGTTAGGTTACTTTGATATTGGAATACGATTAATATAATATTAATTAAAGAATACATGGAATTATTTTTAGGGTTTTGTAAACCCTTATGCCGAGGGTGATGTGTCCGTCCGTCCGTCGCTCTTTGGTTCATAGGGCCCGAACCGTTTAAGCTAAAAAGCTGAAATTTGAAACACTGGCGTAACTTCCGGGCCCAAACAGCGGACAAATACGTAAAAGTTAAAAATTTAATATGCGCATGCGCTATTCGAAAAAATGCGGTAAAGTCAAAAATTTATATTTTTTAAAATTTTGAGTTGGGTATCAAATGAAAGCTCCTGAATAGTAGGTAACAAATATATGAATACATTTTCAAATTTTGCGTTCCTTAGTGGGCAAAAAAATCAAAATATACCCCAAAAAAATCCAACCCCCCCCCCAAACACTATAGATTGGCTGATGCTAAAATTTCGAAATAATTCATGCTAATACCTTATTGTGGCGCGATGAAAATTCCGGGAGTTCATCCTAAAATTTCTAAAATTGCCAGTTTCGGGCACGAAAAAGTGATGTGCGCCCAAAATTTTATTTTTTTAAAATTTTGAGTTGGGTGTCAAATGGGGGAGGTAGCGTAGCCACGGCGGTTAAACCACCTCTGCTCGGCCATCACCAGATCATTGAGTGGAACGAGATGGGGTTCGATTCCTCGGCGTACAAAGGGCCTAAGTAATGGCCTAATTGCAAGGTTCGAACATGTGTATGACCTCCATCCTCCATCCAGCGCGTGACTCTATCTACCATCTTCAAATCTTAAAATGCACATCACCACTAAATGCACACATCTTAAAATGTAGGCTTACCAAATTTTGAAAATAAAGTTTAAAAATGGAGATTAGAAAAAAATTGCAATTTGTGTTTGATTATTTTAATAGGGAAAAGGAAGGCGAATAATACAGGATTCGGTACCAAAATTACGAGTATTCAATTACTTGTCTCACCTGACCTATTTCAGTAACTGGGTTTTTAGGGTTTCACTTTACCCACCGGAATTTCTGGAATAAAGAAAATTGGATTTGGTTTTTACGTGGGCGCCTCTAATATCCCTCTGGCGCAGGGCCGCATGATTGACGAGTGTTTATAATCTTGTCAACCCTATCTAGGGACCAGGGTGGAAAAATATCCCTAAAAAAAAATCTACTAAGTTAGTTAAATTGTTAAATGGATCCGAAAATAAAATATAAGGTCATTCGATTCAGTTTATACTCGTATCTCTTCTATATCTATTGTAATTTATGCGATTTTAATGGAATTTCTAATGCTGCATTTCAAAATACGTCAAAAAATAGAAACGTTCTAGAAGGAAAAAAAAAAACATTGTAGCTGGGATGGGATTTTTTTTAAGATTTTGGTTCCATTCTCTCTTTGGTTGTTTTTTTTTCCTTCATTTTTCAAATTCTCAGTTATTACTTGCTCTTCTAGAAGAAATAGACAAATGCATTACTATGCAAACGATGAATAAATTAGAGCAAATAGGATTTTCAAATATACTGTAAAGAGTCAGTAGTTGTCATTAAATTTGCATATCATTACGCTGACATCAGCTTGGTATGAATCAATAGTTGGATCTCCAACTCTACAGCAGTTTATCATAAGTTTAATAAAAGTTTTTTTTTTTTCAATTCAAATGGTACTTAACGTACATTTTATTAAGTGGAAGAGTAGTAAAATAAAGAGGAGAAAATAACCTACAAATTATTACTTTACCATTTTTTTGTAAGTCGAATGGTTTCTATGGAAAAGAGGGGTTGAAATAACCGGGAAATTAGTAATTTTTGAAAAATAGCAACAAAAATAATAGAACCTGTGTCTAAGAGCTCGCATTAGTACTTAAATACATATAAATTGTTCAGAAATTCGCTATATATTATTTTAAGAATAAGGTTTGTTGCTATTTTTCAAAAATTATTGATTTCCCGGTTATTTCAACCCCTCTTTTGCATATAAACCATTCGACTTACAAAAAAATGGTAAAGAAATAATTTGTAGGTTATTTTCTCCTCTTTATTTTACTACTCTTCCACTTTTTGCGTAAATAGCTTGCTTTGTAAGTTATAAGGCGAAATCCACTAAAAAAATAAAAGTAAAAAGTGGTTTTATGATGATTTCTCATATTTGGGTGTAAAATTTTTGTTGGACAACTTTAGATTCGTGTTCAGCACACCCAAAAACATAAAATTAACTGCCAGCGCAGTCTTTCCACCAACCGTTTACCCTTCATCCTGTTCCCTCCACCCGCCACATCTTCCCAATATTTCAACTCCCATTTGCGTGAAAACCATACGACGTACAAATAAAAGTTATAGACATAAAATGTAGATTATTTTCTCCTTTTTATTTTACTACTAGACTACTTTTTGCGTGAGTAGATTGCTTTGCAAGTTATAAGCTGAAAACCAATAAAAAACATTTTTTTTGTAGTTTTTCGATGATTTCTCATATTTGCCGAGGGAAATTTTGTTGGACAACTTCAGATTCGTGTTCAGCACCCCAAAAAACATAAAATAAGCCACTAAAAACAATTACACCAAAACTTTCCACTTCAAACTACCATTTGACTGGACTAGAATTCAATAAACGAACATAATGATGTATAATTTAATATAATATATGGTAAATTGAAAAGTCACTTTGTTATGCTATAACTAAAATACTTAAACCTGCAAAGTAACTCGGTAATGATAATGGATAATATAAATTGTCTCTCCACATTAACTAGCAACTTTATTTATTGCGAATTACATGGCAGCTTTCAGCCTTCAGGCCATCAGGCGTTATGGCGAGGTTGTTGTACTCGAGTTTAATAATTTTCTCAGTCTTGTTTTGACTGTTTAAACTTAATTTCCATTGAACGGTTTTCTTCTGTATCAGAGGTCAGATCTTCTTCTCTTTGGGTCTAGCTCCATATGCTTGAGGCTTGTTTAGGACAGCGTTCCTTTTTTCATTCTTGTGCCAATACCATCGACGTTTGTTACACCTGATAAATTCATTCACCCACTTGAAGCTTGTCTAGAAAGGATTGGTTTCGGATGCGATCTTCCCTTTTACCTTCCTAGGATATCTCATTTCAAAAATTCTGATCCTTAGGTTGGTGATGGGACATATGTGTGTGAGAGAGAGTCGTCCAGAGAGTTCCAACTTTCTGCTCTCTGCCGTATGTAGTGGGGCATGGCCTTCTTCAATCATCATCCTTTTTAATTATCGAGTCATCATGATTAACTATTTTCTTGATATTCAATATCAAGCTATTAGAAATAGGTAGCCCACTTAAGCCATAGCCTACATCATCACTGGGGCCAGCTCCAGCTATCATATTTCAAAAATATATTTTTTTAATTCAGTTTCACATGCTTATATTACTTTATCTATTAGAAGAATAAATAGCAAAGGACTTTCGGTTATTCCCATTCCAACGAACCACAAACAGAACTAAAATCAGGCTCCGTTTCATTTTAATTCATTCTTGCAGCGAAACAATAAAGCTATTTTACTGCTGGCGCTTATATTAAATTTGCTACCTTAGTATTTTAATATCTGCATAAGCTGTTATTTCTCCTAGGTTTTTCCCAGAGACTCCGTTTTCTTATAACCGGTAATTACATTCTCGAATAAAACCTTGGTAATTTCATATTGACATCACTTGCAAAATGCAAGAATAATTACCCAATAATAAAATGATAATGAAGTGTGCGCTTCCAGTACAGTTAATGATTCAGTAGGCAATTTAACAAATTGTAATAAACAATAGGAAATTTCATGTAATATTAATGAGGGTTGAAAATATGTTAGAAGAAATTTTTGTTTCTAAATTAAATTGCAAAACTAAAATATCAATTCACAATTGATCGCAATAATAAAGAAGTTATTTTACAAAAATGAAGACGTTTATTTTACGTGGAGAGACAATTATTTATTTTCCTTTAAGATGACCTCCATAGACGCTCCCATATCCACATAAATCCGGCACGTCGAGCCTCGATGAGCGTTACAGGTCAAGCAAGCACTGATGATGGCCTTATGAAAGCTGAAAGCTGCTTCGGCTAAAAAAGAAGTTTATTTTAAGTGGAGAGGCCATTTTTTTTTTCCTAATAGATTCGTAGTTTATCGAGGTAAAGCGTTAGCGGTTAGATTTATGGCTGTTCGGTTCAATCATCCAGTACATTGTTATGTTAGGTTCTGATATTGTTAGTCTGCCCTTATCCTATTGTATTTACATAATAATCTTGCTATTCTACAACGTTGACAATAAATTGAGCTTAAATTGAGAGAGGAAAAGTGTAATTTATCATTTTTTTCCAGAGGGTAAAAGTGGGGAAAGGAAATTTAGGATGTTCTAGGGAGGCCTAAGTTTTGATGAATATTATAAATATGGAAGGAGTCGGAGTTACCCTAAAATCGAAACCCTACTTCTTTCTAGTTTCAAACCCCCTTCTTATTCCTCTTTTTTGAACTCTTATGCCATTTTAGTACTCTTACTAATTTTAGCTATTTTTTAGTATTCAGGCTATACATGAAGAAATCATAGCAAAGAGGTTTGAAAACTATTAAAACTATTTTTACTCTACTATGGAATGATACAATAAAAATCGGTTCGATAAATAAATAAATGTTGTATTTAAATCCCGTAATATCACATTAAATTAAGTTATTTTAAACACAATTAAAAAGTCTTTAAATGGTTAGGAATCTACCTTCAGTTTTCGATATTCAACAAAATCATATTTATTTTCATCAATACTTCGGGAACTAAATTTTTCAGGGAAAACGTCATATATTGATTTTATTTGAGCGACTATATTTAAAAAGAAATTATCCGAATCGTTGCAATAGTTATCGAGATTTTAATGTCCTCAAATTTAGAGCAAAAATTAATTTCCGATTTCACCTTGGGACGATTTTTTCTGAACCTGTATGCCAAATTTATTTAAAATCGGCCCACTAGTTTGTGCTTCACGCATCGTAAATACTACAAACTGCATACAACAGACAGGTTTGATTTCTAAATACAATTTAAAAGGTTAAGTTCAATTTGTAGTACGTAGTGAAAAGTGATAGAGAGGTCCACAAGCAGAGGAAGTTAAAGCTAACGTTATCAGTTGCAATAAAGTTGTTATTTTACTTGTAAGGAATACGAGTCAAACCATTTGAATAATTTAAAAAGATAAGTCGACTTTTACAAACAAGAATTTTAACGGAATATTCAATTTCCTTTCTTTTTCCATACTAACGCTTTCTGGTTTTATTATCTCCTAACTCCATCGCTTCAGCAAGTGTTCTTTTTATTTTTGTTGCGAGACTCCCCGATTTGCATTTCTACTTGGTTTTAAGAAGTATTTTAAACTTAGTTCCATGTCTTAACTTAAAAGACAGAGAGAAGTAAAGGAAAAGGGGGAAAATCAAAAATATTTTAACTCAATATTTACCGAATATAGTACAGTATGTCCACGGATTGAGTTGCCTATACGTCTAAATTAAAAAAAAAAAAAAATCAATTTTTGAAGAAAAGTCACTCTTCATAAATTCTTCTGCTTGTTCTTAAATGAAGATTTATGGTATTACTTTTTGCTCAAAATGTACCCTGTACCCAGAAAATACAATTTCCTAAAATCGTACAAGAGTAAACCGGTCCAAATTTCGACTATACAAGAAAAAAGTATTCTTTATAATTTCTTTAAGATACTATTCCAAATTTATTTTTCGCAAAAAAAAGTTCGATAGTAAATTTAAAAAATCACCCCCCCCCCCTGCCATTTACTCAAAGTAAAATTTGTCTGATTCTAATTTATGCGAGGTCAATTTAAAGGTCATATTGAGTACATTAAATGTTGTGGTACTGCTTTTTTTTATATAAAAACGACATGTAAGCTATTAAAGGGGAAAATAAATTTCATGTTTGAAAATTATTTTTGTTTATTATTAAAGAAATAAATAATAAATAAGATTTTTTCTATAGATGCTTTCATGATGCTTTTATCAAAAAAAGCAATACTACAACTTTTAATTCACTCAACGAGACCTTTAAATCGACCCCGCATACATATAATCAGACAAATTTTAAATGGCAGGGGGGGGGGGATTTGTGAAATTTGATTATCAAACTTTTTTATAAGAAAAATAAATTTGGAATAGTATCTTAAAGCAATTATAAAGAATACTTTTGCTGTCGTAGGTGGATCCTTTTAGGGTAATGTGTAAAAAGAAATACACTAATTCATATTTACTTTGGCAACGTTTCGGCTATTACCAACCAAATTCAATTCCCAGTTTTATGCCAAGAAACACGGTATACCAATGGGGGGAGCTATTAGTGTTAATGTTAGTGGAATAGTCCTTAACCATATTCTAGCAAACACCTTAAAAGATTTTAAACCCTTAATCGTCACTAAGTATATTGATGACCTGTTTCTGATAGTGAAGAAAAACGAAGTAGACACTATTCTAAATAAACTCAATAATTTCCATCAACGACTCCAGTTCACAGTAGAAACAAAAAGTAAGGACTGCATCAATTACCTAGATTTGACTATTTTCAGAGGTATAGAAGGTAAAATCACCACATCTTGGTATGAAAAAGAAATTAAAAGCAATAGGTTTATCAATTACAGATCATGTCACCCTACCCACCAAATTATCAATAGTGCCAACAACCTAATTACTAAAGCCCTCTCCCTCACTGATAAATGCCACATTAACAATACCCGGTCCAAGATTTTTAGCAAACTTAAAGAGAACTTTTTTCCACTACATTTAATCAAAAATTTGTGGTACAAAAACACGCACCTTAATATGATTACTAGAAATGATACCTTAGAGACAAATAGTACCAACAAAAATTTGTAGGTTTAACCTATATTAAAGGCCTTTCCGAAACCACGCAAAAACTCCTGCACAAGTTTGATTGTGGAAATATTATAATAGGGCACAAACCCGGCAATAAAAAAGAAAAGTTCTTTCACAAACTCAAAGACAAAATCCCAATCAACAATGCAACAGGTACCATCTATCAGATTCCCTGTGGAGACTGCCCAAAAAGCTACATCGGAGAAAGCAGCCAACTACTTAAAAACAGGCTTGAGCAACACCGCTACGACCAACAGAAAGGCAACTCCAACACTGCTCTCTCCAGTCACGATCTTGCTACTCATCACTCTTTCAAGTTGGAAGATGTTAAAATTTTAGTGAGAGAAATAAAAACTAATAGGAGAAAGATGCTAGAAGCGCTAAATATTGCCATTAATATGGACAAATCAGTGAACCTTAAAACTGATTCGAGATCACTCAACAAATTTTATAGTGGAGTGTATTATTCATATTCAAATCTCCCGCCACGCAACACTACTCAGTTACCATAGATAAGATCAACCGGTTTTAAATACTATTAGAGAATTAATTACTGTTATACTACTAAATTACAAATTTAATATTAATGATTGTTACCACTATATTCACATTTTTATTATATAAA
>KZ651580.1:54153-65072 GCA_001010745.2 Gerris buenoi | reverse complement strand
CATAAAACATCATATATATATATATATATATATATGTAAGGGCAGTGAGGGCCCTTACTTAAGCTAAAATACATTTTTCGACTCCGCCAAATTTAAACCAAATTTACCAAATAGTTAAGGCTCCACGCGTCAAGACACAGACGACACGCATTTTATAAAGACTACTCTTATTAATTGATTTAAATCATTAAAAAATCTCCAAATTGAAATTTTGCATCATCACAACAATACTTTTTCTACATATATATACTACATATATGAGAAAGTAAATAAAGTCCAATCACGAGGTTTTATGGGTAACCATAGTTGTTATAACCATAAGCATCTTTTAAGTTTGTTTTCTTGGTAGCTGCTTACTCAGAGAGACTTTATTTGTTTTTTAAAGTAAGGTTTAAAAAGATAAAGTTACTGCCAGCAGGAGCTTATTACGAAGTGCGTCTAGATATGGTTACAGCTGTGCTCTTACGTTTAACCCTTATTCATTCCTTAGACCTTTTATGTTTGAAACGTATCTGAGAGCCCTATCGTGCTCAAGTTAAGTCCTTTAAACACCTCAAGTAAAAGAAAAGCGCTTTTATCACAAGTCGTTATCTTTCATAACTACTAGGGTGTTCCACAAGGATGTCTACTCAACCCTGCTCTGTTTTTACTTGTGAGTTTTATCGTATCTAAGTCTTAAGATCTCTTCACAAAGGGTCGCTGCTTTTTTCAACGACATTTTTTAACCTTTTTCAGCAATATCAACTTAAACTTTTTACTAATTTCATCTCAGAAAAAACTACTGCATTATTTTTTAGTAAAAATCTAAAAAGGAAAGGATAAAAAGGTTAAAAGTTGATACTCTGTCGCTAGGAATCCTCGTGCTTACCTAGTATCATTTTAATAACTTAAAGTACAACGTAAGGATACTTCTATATTGATTAGAAAAAAAAATATCAGAAGTTAAGAAGAATATTCCATCTTGTTCCAAAATAGTATTCCAAAAATTGGAATAATTTAAAAATAATTAATTTAAAAATACAATTTTTCAAAACTGGTCTTATTTTCAATTTGGGGAAGATTGAATGACGGGAAGTGGTTCAAAATTGGGGTAACAGGTATGCGATGAAACTTACAAAGCAAAGTAATATAAGACCAGTAAAAAAAAATGCATTTTAAATAGGGTTTAAAGACAAATATACGTTAAACATCAGAGTATCGCAGTAATCACATCTAGATCAAATAAGCACATTTAGAACCACCTGCAGCCACCCTTGGCGCTCGCGCCGGTTAAGGTTCTTTAGGACTTATCAAAGGGCATCAACGAGTGTGTAAGCGGTCATTTACGTTGTGCGGATGAACATACGACTACCACCCTCGAATGAAGCAGGTAACGAAGCGAAGTACGAGCGCAAATGTGCAGATCCGCTAAAGTCCTTATAGCGGTGGAGTGTCAGAGTTCCTGCTTAACTCAGTAGTTACGGGTAGTTCCCCAGCAAAACTTATAGTTTGGATGTCAGGCATCCGGTGCGGCTCCGGTTCAATACAATCTATCAGAAACGTCTTTACAGACCAACAACTAATGTTAGGCGGGAAGTCTAAGTTGCCTCGCCGGCAGACCGTAGAGTTGTGGATTGTTGACGACCATGAACAATCTGTTTTGGCTTATCTGGCTCAGCTGACCATGTGACTATGTTAAAAAAAAAATATCTAAATTTATAAGTACCATTTCTGTCAAAAGTCATAAAACATCATAGATAATCAAAAGCTATCATATTAAAAAACATAAAATTATTTAAAGTATGTAATCAATTGGAATTTTAATACTTAAGTGCTGAAAGGGCACTAGTAAAAAATAGTTTTACGTAGTTTGCTTTGTCTGAAACGGAATTTTCGCTGATACCATAATTAATCGTGCTGGGGCATTGTGTTTAAATCTATGAGAAAGAGAAAGATTTAAATGTTGTTAATTTCCGGTGGGATTGGAACCAAACGAGAATTATCCTGCTTTCAAACTTTATTTTAACGACAACATTAAGCTTCAAATCGATACAAAACATCGTTTATCACTTGGGGGTCACGATTACCAATATATATTGAACGATCTGTCGGTAATTTAACCGAACAAAGAGGACACGGCTACACGAGCAACATGGGCGATGATTTTATAAATGGTGTCATTGATTGTTGGGAAATTGAGTTTATTTTCATTCGTTAAATGCTAATGTTACATCCCACTCTTGATCCTTCATGTAGATTCATGTTTAATATTCAACATACGCCCCTACATTTTCACTAAATAATTTAATTTCTCATGTTTTATAGCTCTAATAAACTATTTACATTAACGGCAAGATTACAATATGAATGTATGTAATTTATTGTTCATAAAAAATGAATAAATCAGAGAACCGTTCATACATAGTTATTAATATAGACAAGAGAGATTTAGACTTAAAATATACTAGGCGTCGCGTGGCTCTATCACTGAACAGAATAGTTATCATGATGATTGTCATGATTAAAGAAGATGATTGGAATAGAGATTAGAAGAGTGAGGGTTCTGGTGGCCTTCTCACATTTCCCTATAACTATCACCCTTTACCTAACCCACACGGTCCGCATCTTGGCATCTTCTTTTAAGTATTATTATAAATTTACCACATCTCTACACGAAAATTTTAGCTTTTTAAAGTTGAAATTTTTCGTGCCTGTTTCCATAATTGTACCTACAAAAGGCGATGTACATGAAGTTTTACATATATTGTAGTATTTGTCCGCTTTATATTCATAACTGTGACACTAATATTTCTACTAAAAATCGGTCCGAGACAACTCAGACAAACTTTCTCATATATGTACATTTAATTAATATTGGAAATTTCATCAAAAATATCATAAAAATAACTTCTCCCGGGCTGGGAATCGAACCCGGGCTCTCTCCATCCGCGTTTTAAGCTATTTCCTCAGGAACTAGATTTTTCCCGGGAAAACGGCTTATATCATTCGATTCGTATTTAAATTGACTACATTTTAGAATTTTTTAATCAAAATCGTTTTTTAATCAAAGAGTTTTTGGGGGGTAGCGCCCTCAAATTTGGAGTTAAAATTCATTTCTCGATTTCGCCTCGGGGTATGATTTTTCTGAAAGTGTATGCCAAATTTCGTCAAAATCGGCCCAGTAGTTTAGGCTCCAGGCGTCTGCACAGACGACAGACAGACGACAGACGACGGACAGACATTTTTTAAAAACCACTTTTTTGGACTCAGGGGACCTCAAAACGTGTAAATCCATCAAAATCTCAAAATCGAATTTTCGCGCCATCACAATACTTTCTCTTTATATGAGAAAGTAAAAACATTTACATGAACCCAAAGATTGCCTCATTGAATAGATGAAGGTAGAATAAATTCCCTTCATAAAATTCTCTGGCTTACGAAAGCATCGATAACTACCTCTGAAATGCCGTAACCTTTAGGTAATTTAAGGTAACCTCGTATTTAAGGTAATCCGAGTGTTTATAAGCTGATGATTTTCCCAATGCTGTTATTGGGTAAATTATCAAGATAAATCATAGAAGACAAAGAATTAGATAGATATGGAATATGGGTGTAACACGTTTGCTGGTATAAAAACAACATAAATATGATTTATGTATTAAGTAATATGAGCGAGCTATCGAACTGTTGCCTCCTAGATCTATCTGTTTTAGTGATACTTAGCGCGATAGTTCTTGAGACTGTCGGAAAAGTAATCTGATGACAATAGTATCCTCTACTATTAAGTCAAACGTGATAATATGATAGTGCTGACACGAAAGTGACTATCAAGTTATATATACATAGTTATCTTTGAAACAATAGTTGCAGTCATGATAGCAACTAGCACATCAGTAAAATTGCAGCAATTATAAAAATTACAGTTCCCGTTTTCCCGTATTTGGTGCACATAACATGATAAAGTGTATATGAGAAAGTATTAATGGGTTAATTTTACTTAAATAAGTTTAAATACTGATGATAATTGTCATTAAGCCTTCAGTGTTTCTTCCTTTTTCGTATATAAAGTAATTAATGGATAATTTAACTTTTTACATAGCCTCACCCAAGTCTATGTAACTTCTTTCTTTAATAAATTGAAATATTGCGATAGATTAGTGTGCTCTACGTGTTGAGAGTGTTGGCTATATTCTACTCATTATAGAAATACTAAATACAATGGAATGAAATGAGACGAATACAAGGCTCCCTTGGTCTTGGTGTTACCCAACACATTCACGTTCAGCCTATAAATGATAAAGTTTAATTGCTTTTTCCCTTCTATAGTTCGTCTCTACGTCCTGCTTTTGCTTACATTTTCAAACTCCCAACATACAAGTTAAAACTCTCAAGCCTTTAAACTTTTCTCACCTTTCTATAATAAACCGTGTTTTGAAAAACAGAGAGAAATTCGAGCCCAATTAAACTTAATTTATTTTTGGAACATTATTAAACAAAAACAAATGATTTTTAATTTAATCGATTAAATCTATCAACAGTCTAATATACATTTAGTAGTCAAAACCAAATGTAAAAGTTTAGTTAGTTATGCTTTAATTTATAATATTAATTGTATTTAATTTCAAAGTACTGTTAGAACGAGATCTACAAGTGGAATGATAAATTAAATTTCTAATTTTCGACTCAGTGCCTCCAATTAATTTGATTATAAATTATATTTTTCCCAGTACAACATTCCATAAAACATAATTTAGATACGAGAAGTTATTTTTGTACATTTCAAACAAAAAACATAGTCTTGAAATACTTTGTGTAACATTTCTTGCAATATGCCGGGCAATACGTGAAATTATAATAGGGCATGTATATCGTTTAATAAGTCATACTCTACTCCTATGTCATGTAATATGAGCGTATGTATTAAGTTATAACGTTCAACTCCTACTTCTGCGTATTAAATATGTATTTGCTTATGTATTAACAATATATAAGCAAATTTATACTCTCTATCATCGACAAGTGAACGAGCTGGTTTATCGATTCTGGAGAAAAATTACAACACCGCCAAAAGAAAGTTGGCTACGGAGGAGAAGATTGATGGATCATTTTGCTTTCATTCAACTGAGCTGAACAGACCAACACACTCTCTTGGCCAGCTAAATCGAAACAACCTGTGTCTGAACAAACATTATCTTACATGGATACTTAGTAATTTAGAAAGAGTAATGTCGATTAATTGGAGCAAGCCTTTCTAACAGTATTAAATAAAACAGTAATTCAAGGTGATTCTAACTCAACCCTTTCTTCTTTTACAAAAGAAAACTATTTAAGATAAACATATAGATGTAATTAATATCCTATAGATCAACCATCGAAATACAAGTACATAATATTTATTATGATGATCTGCACTAATACCACTAGCTTTTTCCCAACCAAATTACCCACAAAACTTAAAACCACCCTATTTGGATTTAAGTACACTATTTAACTATTCCGAATTATGGGGTCGATTAGACGACAAGGTTCCTGGTCTCGTTCCAGATTTTTCTTGATCGAATTTCCCCTCCAATCGAGAGGTCGATGCATTTCATGGGTCCTATTCCAGTTAGTAGCAACTCATTTCGCGGGTTTTAAATTTTTATATCTTTCCCAATTATCATAAACTATCAATTGCATTAACTTTATTCATTTCGTAAACTTTTTTGACTTCAGACATCAAGGGAACATTTTTGGTTTTATGTCTGTCTATCGGTCTGTCGCTCAATTTTTGCAAACCAGCATATCTTAAAAACTTCACGTCCGTATTAATGAAATTTGTATGGTAGGTCATAATTAGCCTATGTTGGTCCCATATAAGTTTCAACCTTCTGCGCTCATATGTTTCTCATCCACATGCGCACAAACATAAATTTATCTACACCAGAGCTTCAAAAGTAGTTATCGGATTTTTATGAATCTTTTATAGTTTATCGAATGTAACTTGTAGATGGCCTTGTAGATAGATAGCCCCATATTAATATGTACCGTCGGTTCTTAAATTTTGCTACATTGATATTTTAAGTCATAAGAAAAATCAAAACAATTTTAACAGATTCTAAAAACGAGAGAACCAATTTAACAAATAAGATAATGGCTGGTAAAAGCATAAAACCAATGAAATGCGGGATTGGATGCGAGGAAGCTATGTGTCCTTATACTTTTCCTTAGCTCGGGGGACCTATAAAAATAAAACTCAAATTTTCGCGTAATCATAATACTTTTTCTATACATCTTCTACGTATATCTTACATCAAAGAGTGAAACATTGCGACAAAAATATATAAATTGTTTAGAACAAATGGAACAGCTAAAAGTTGTTCCTTCCTTCGATTTTTCTTCTTTTTTTTAATTGTCTAAAAGGAAGTCTCTAACTTTTTCTACTTCTTTAGGAGAACTCCGTTCTCGTGGGAAATGAGTCGTCTTTAAGCAGTTAATAAAAGAACAAGGGAAAAAGATAAAGGAGGCACAAAGCTAAATGAAGAAAACCGTCTTTTCCTAACCCTTTAGACTGGAGGCCTTTTTACTTTTCCTTCTATTACGAGACATTGTTCTATAAGAAACAAGAGAAAAAGGTCCAACAGCATCCTTTAAAAGAAAACCAAACTACAAACAAGAGGGGAAAAAAGTCTTGGAAGAAAAAACGTAGCCTTAAGAGGAATAACATATCCTTAAGCTAGGAACACATCGTTCAATCATAATCTTTAGAGAATTTATTTTCTCTTTTATTTCTTAAATCAGATTACTATCGCATTATAATTAAATTCCCTAAATAAAATAGAAACACAATGGAATTCTGAAGACAAACGCAGACATTAATAAGCATATCACTGCTAAAGAAAATACCTAGACAAAGCGGATTAAATTATACAAATAAATCGGCAAAAAAATACGACAATCATTCTCACAGCTTTCTCCATTCTCAATCTTTGAGTCCATCATTACACCTGGAAAACTAGATTTTTTTTTTTAAAAAAAAGCTTAATTTACTTTATCAAAATCATAGGAACCGATTTTGACTCCAAAATTAAATATTAGAGGTAAAATGGATTGATTGATTGATTCCACCTTTAAGTATGATTTTTCTAAATATATATGTTACATTTTATTGATATTAGTTTCACAGTTTAGACTTCACGCAGGTAGATGAAAGTCAGAACTAAATATATATATATATATATATATATACCTTGTTATAGCAACGCTTTTAATTACTAAGAAATATTCCTAAAAAATCTTCAACCTTACAAAAATACATCACTCTGGGAAGAGATTGCAGAAAAAAAGGTTTATTTCTCAAATACAGGATAAAACCTTAGACGCTATGATCGATGTACTGTTCCATTTTTTGTTTTTATTTAGTGTGTTCATATTAAACGACTGAACAAATAATATATTTTTAGTAATTCTGATAGAAACAGATATTGTATAATTTTAGTTAATATTTTTAACCCATGTTTAAATTAAAAATATGAACATAAATTATTGCGCTTTTTTTCTTTTCTTTTTTTTTTAAACAGAAGATATAATTCTGAAGATCTAGAACAGAAGAAAAAGAAGGGTAGAGAGATGGTAGTATAGAAAGATAGTAGTAGTATTCTTGTAAAATATGTAACAGAAAATACCACGAGGGAAAAAAATACGGTAGGACAAAGTTTAAAGGGTTAAAAGTCGAAGAGGATTTAACTGCAGTGTCTCGAGAAATAGCTTATAAAAATGGGACAGGGAGCTTAGAAATATAAGAAATATGGAGTTTGTGTAGTGAACCTTGAAGAAACATATATAAGAATACCCGAAGACAGAGTGCAGTGTATAAATCTTACAGTGAGAGCTTAGATCATTCTGTTGATAGGATATATCTTCTAGAATATGAACAGAATGGAAGCCTCATCTGTAAGTCAATATAGAACAAGCCTGCTCCTCAGTTCAGCCGTTTCTTATCAGCCGAGATAATCTCCTGCCTCTACTATCAACAGACTTACCAGCTGCCTTTATACTACTTCCAGGGCAATATTTTCAATAAACTCACCCCACATCCATCGCTTTCCTTGGCTCATATAATGTCAGAATAAGGACTTTNGATAGTAGTAGATATAAAATAGTAATAATATACAGCCACTGATTGCAAGCATGAACCCCGCGCAAAGCGCGGGGCGAATGCTTGTATATATATATATCGAGCATTATTTCAGAAGCGCGATTGCACCTTCAATTGCACTTGATGTTAAATCTAACGAAAACTAAAATCGCGTTCAACGGAACATGAAGATAAACAAAGGCTTGTTTTAGCATCTAAAAGTAAAATGATGCAGAAATAAATGTTCAAACCCAGTCGTATTTCTCTCTTTAAAACCTTGAATTTCGCAGATAATCGGAAATAAATCTGTCCATCTGAGAATAGTCTACTATGTTCAACATACGAATTGGTATAGGACTATTTTCCAAACTATTGCACTTTAAATCCTTTGCTTTGAATATATGTGTTTTTGAAGTCGAACCAAAATGAACCAAAATCATAAAAGCTACATTTATCAAAATGATTTTAAAGTAGTCCATGAAAACTCTCAATTCAAAATGGATGTGTGACAATAAAGTAAAATATAAAACGGCAATATAACTCACGTTATATCCCCATGCAGGAGGTTAGAGTTCGCTCAATATGTGTTTATTTCACACGATGTTACATCCCCTTCTGGGTTTTATTCATATTTCCTGCATAGGTGATCACACCAAAACATCTTTACCATATGGAACCCAATGATATGCACTGTTTGATCAAACATGAAAATGACACATAAATGAGCAAGAGAAACTGTAATTATTGATTATACTTGGATTTGATTCCATCATTGACCTAATAAAAAACATTTAATCTCTCATTTGTGGTAGAAAAGACATTAATTGTAGAAACAACATGAATGAATTGGTTTCAATCATTGGTTGGTCATTAGAATTGGTTTCATCATCAGCAACATAGAACTCTTTTATAACAACATAATTGTCATTAAACAACTAATGCACGAATTGATTACTGGATGTATGTTAAAAGATAATGTTATTTTAATTTAATTAAAATTTCCTTAAAATTTAAATTTTCTTTGACAATTTGCCGCTTCCGAATTTATCTCGAATTGAATAAAATCATTGGTTTCAATCAAATTAATTCAGAAAAATAATTGTGACTTAAATCACACTCAATATCCTATAAATATTAATCCAAATGTTTATATCAATATTAAATTGAAAAATCGGTCCGACAAACTTGAACTAAGGTTTCTCACATAATGATAATAAATTTAAATCCGATAATTAAAAACTTAATTTATTTTTCATTAAACATAGTTATAATATAGTATCCGACAGATGGTTGTCGGAGCGGGGATATTTTTTAAATATTAAAAGTCTAGATGTTTCTCGAAAAATACTACTTATAAAACAAATCTTTCTACAATTTGTTTTATTTCTAGATGCCAGCTTTCCGGTCACTCGGCTATTATCACACACAGGATACCCCCTGCTGAGGAGTTACACACTTGTGGTTAAATTCCAATTAAAATAGAACTCGTAATTCTTGTCATGTATTGTTACATACGAATCATTAATAATCTCTAATTATGTTCAAATACTTAGTTTTTCCATTAAAAATGTTTTATTTCATAATTACTTACCCATTAACACTGGATATTGGATTTAATCAGAAATTAAATAAATAAACTTGAAATATTAATTAATTAAATTTATTGGGTAATTATTTAGTAACAGTATGTAGTTAATTAATTGAATAGCATATTAATTAATTGAATTGTGAAACTAATTGAAGATAATTTAATATAGTTTATTTTTGTACAGGCACAATATTTAAAAGTGCGAGTTTATCAAGTAATAAAAGAAAACTGTTTCTAATTTTATGAGGATGCCCCAAATGTACGGGGTTTCACAGTTAAAATTCGGATTCAGCACCTATTCAGAATCCCCTGACTGGGAAGAGATTGCAGAAAAAAAGGTTTATTTCTCAAATACAGGATAAAACCTTAGACGCTATGATCGATGTACTGTTCCATTTTTTGTTTTTATTTAGTGTGTTCATATTAAACGACTGAACAAATAATATATTTTTAGTAATTCTGATAGAAACAGATATTGTATAATTTTAGTTAATATTTTTAACCCATGTTTAAATTAAAAATATGAACATAAATTATTGCGCTTTTTTTCTTTTCTTTTTTTTTTTAAACAGAAGATATAATTCTGAAGATCTAGAACAGAAGAAAAAGAAGGGTAGAGAGATGGTAGTATAGAAAGATAGTAGTAGTATTCTTGTAAAATATGTAACAGAAAATACCACGAGGGAAAAAAATACGGTAGGACAAAGTTTAAAGGGTTAAAAGTCGAAGAGGATTTAACTGCAGTGTCTCGAGAAATAGCTTATAAAAATGGGACAGGGAGCTTAGAAATATAAGAAATATGGAGTTTGTGTAGTGAACCTTGAAGAAACATATATAAGAATACCCGAAGACAGAGTGCAGTGTATAAATCTTACAGTGAGAGCTTAGATCATTCTGTTGATAGGATATATCTTCTAGAATATGAACAGAATGGAAGCCTCATCTGTAAGTCAATATAGAACAAGCCTACTCCTCAGTTCAGCCGTTTCTTATCAGCCGAGATAATCTCCTGCCTCTACTATCAACAGACTTACCAGCTGCCTTTATACTCCTTCCAGTGCAATATTTTCAATAAACTCACCCCACATCCATCGCTTTCCTTGGCTCATATAATGTCAGAATAAGGACTTTCCATAGAGCCTTTAAGAAAAGAGGAAAAATTGAGACGTTAAATATGATAAAGAGAGAAGGTAATAAAAAATTCGTTTTATGATATATATATATATATATATATAT
>KZ651579.1:517120-532058 GCA_001010745.2 Gerris buenoi | reverse complement strand
CACTAAGAGGAAAGTATGTGCCACACTAAGAGGAAAGTATGTGCCACACTAAGAGGAAAGTATGTGCCACACTAAGAGGAAAGTATGTGCCTCACTAAGAGGAAAGTATGTGCCACACTAAGAGGAAAGTATGTGCACACTAATTGGCACATTTGTCTAAGGGTTTTAGAGACTTTTGGTTTTTGGCGTATACTGTTATATACGTATAATGCTAAAATTCATATCCTAATTTCACTTTGGGGTATGATTTTTCTCTACACGTGTGCCAAATTACATTGAAAAATATCCAATAGCTTGGGGTCTTCACGTCTACAGACTGCATATCACACACTGATATTTATTAAAATCCAATTTTTTGAACTTAAAGAACAATAAAACGTGCAACGTGTAAACCCATAAAAATCTTTAAAATCACAATTCGTGCTCTCTGTGTAGAGTGGCCCTAAAAGAAACCGCACCACCTTGACATTTGTGCGTTGAACAAAAAAGTTGCTATGACTATATGTGTCCGAAACAACTTCACAAAAAAACATGTTCACAAAAAAAAAAACATTAAAAATCATGATTTCGTGTTAAAATAAAATATGTAGAGCATCGAATGACACCAAATCTCTGCAACCAACCAATGATTTTTAGCAGCATTTCAAAGTTGTACGTCCCACGAGCATTATACTTGTTATTGTTATTCAAAATAAATTGATTAAAGGTTGCGTAATGCGTAATATACGTACCATGAATTTTTAATTGTCAAAAAAAAAACTTTTCTCCCCACTTAAACAGATCTTTCAATTTATTAAGATGGCCTTGGTCACTTCGTCAGCTTTAATTCCTCAAGAATTCCTAATTTAACTTAAATTCAAATGTGAATTTATTGAGAGGGGTTAATTTTACAGAGCTGAGATTGGTCACATTCCCAATTTAATATTCTACAAACATTAGCTCTAAGGTGATTTTGAGAAATGTAAAGGTTGAACGTCAAAACAACATTGATTATTATATGAAGCAGCTGATTGTTATATAAATCAGCTGATTGTTATATGAATCAGCTGATTTTAATATGAATCAGCTGATTGTTATATGAATAAGTTGATTGCTATGTGAATCAGCTTATTATATCCCTTTTATTATTTATTTAATCTTGTTTTGAAGTGTGTCATATAGGCTTAATTTCATGTTAAAGATAAACAACAATAATTAGGGAATTGTAAAAATGATTAATTATTCTTTGAATAGAAGCTGATTTTTTTGTGTGTGTTTTTTACGAATATATTGAAAACAAATCTCTACCGCCAGAAACAATTTTGCGCATCGGAACTATTTTGTTCAGCTTCAAATATCTAATAAGATGCTCAAGAGATGCGGTTTGTTGTAAGTCACGCTGTACACCATACGTGATCACAAAGTAATAGAAAACGCAAAAGCTTATTTTTAATTATCACACTTCACTTATATAATATATAATATTTTTCACATTCATACACGCTAAGTATCTATTTGAAGTTTAATTTTTGCTATAATCAAATTATTATATTACAAATAAATATCTAAATTAGTAAATTTTGGTAACACTGAAATAACAACTCTAAGGAAAAATAAAATAAACAAACATTGTATTTTCGTAATCGACAAAGAAACGTATTTTTCCGGACTCGTTCCCGCTGTTGATCCTTCTACAGTCGACACACCACTGAAAAAAAGTATTTTAAAAAATATATATAAAAAAATATGAATGGAATGTTTTTTGTTTGTTTTTTTATCACTAAATGCCGGATTTATCATAGAGGCTTTATCATCAAACAGTTTATTTCATTGATAAAGGAAGAAATATGGACCCCCCACTCGTGTGCGACCTTACCTTGGTGCTGATACTGCGGCGTATCGCACTGATAACGATAAGTAACGTGTTATCTGGTCACCTGTCGTCACTATCGACCGAGATTTCTCCGTCGGACTGCACCTCGGTATCAGTAGAAGACCCAGGCTTATCACTATTATCTCGGTCGGGCCCGTCGTGGGCAACAGTCGTAGTCGTGCTCTATCAGTCGCACCACATACTTGCCTAACCGACCTCTTACAACTCTTTTATTATTATTTTATTGTTTCCCAACTTATTATACATATTTGCACGTGTAGCGATTCAATTGTCATAATGTTCATAACATGAATTTATTCTGGGACAATTAACAATTCACTTGGCTTCTTTATTTTATTCTTTATAGTTTCTACTGTTCTCACCTTCTCCCAAAGTATCCAGAGAAAGTATTGTTTTCATGTTTAATCCGGAACCGAGATTTTACTGGAATTACACGTTTCAGGGGTTTTTAAGCTGATGCGAGTGGTTTTCAGCTTGATGTCTGTGTGTGTGTGTATCTGTCACACATATCATCCACAGTTTTTAAGCTAAAGAAATGAAACTTGGTACATAAATCAGTCTTTAATTGTAGTTGTGTCGCCCGGAAAATTATTAATTTTTAACTTCAATAACCTATTTTTCCGAGGCAGGAAAAATTTCGAAACTTTTCCGATTTCGCTGAAATTCGCTCCGGGTTATACCCCTTTATAAGAAACAAATTTCCAATGAATTTTATTTTTATATCTGCCGCCATTTTGAAAACAACAATTTTATAAACTTTGAAACTTGATCATTTATAATTTCGATTGTATTTCGCCGCGATTGAGCTGTCTAAAAAAATGTTGGTTATATAGGAGCGTTTATGGAGCTCATCAAAGCAATAACATATATCGACTCTGTACCTGCAAAACCTCGAAACCCCATAAACTAAATGTTTCAGAAGGAAAAAAACGTTGTTTTTATACACTTTAGTTAAATGATAAATACAATAATTTCTATAAAAAATAATTGATCTAGGCTTACTAGCTTTGCACATAGGTACATAATAATAATATCTATCAAAAAATGCAATTAATAACAAAATAATGTCGATTTTGAGGGTTACGATGAGGTATTGCAGGTACACAGTCGATATATTATGGTCTCTCCTGGTAAACTAAAACTGTTTTATTAAACAAAGCAGGTGTCAGGCTTGATAAGGCTTCATCAGGGCTGATTGAGGAAGAAATAATATAAAAACAAATATTAACGAGGCTTCGTTTAATAAGCCTTTTCAACTTACGCGGAGAGACAAGTTATGTTATTCCTGTAAGATTTGAATAAAAAATAATGTGGCACATACCTTCCTCGCGTGCTATCGCTTAGTGGTTGGCTATTATTGCGACCCGTAATTGTCTAATATATGTAACCCCCCCCCCCTTTTAAATTTGTTAAGTTATTTATATGAATTAAAATAAGCATCAATTAAATATATGCGCAGGCCGATGAAATTTATGTTGCACAATCTTTGGGCTACTTTTGATTCTATATTTCGTTCTATTATTTCTTTGAGCCAAACAAGATTCTATATTTAACTATGAATTCACCTCCAACGATCCTCGTTGTGCCTCTAATTCACTTCAATACAAATTTTCACAGATTGTTAGAAAAAGAAGTTAGCCCGGAGTTTCTCTAAGAAGAAAGCAATAAACTTCACGCAAGGAGATAAACTGCAAGTAGATTAACTACAGAAGATGAATTATAGGAATGAATTATAGAAGATGAACTACAGGAGATAAATTATAGAAGATGAACTACAAGAGATGAATTATAGAAGATGAACTACAAGAGATGAATTATAGAAGATGAACTACAAGAGATGAATTATAGAAGATGAACTACAAGAGATGAATTATAGAAGATGAACTACAAGAGATGAATTATAGAAGATGAACTACAAGAGATGAATTATAGAAGATGAACTACAAGAGATGAATTATAGAAGATGAACTACAAGAGATGAATTATAGAAGATGAACTACAAGAGATGAATTATAGAAGATGAACTACAAGAGATGAATTATAGAAGATGAACTACAAGAGATGAATTATAGAAGATGAACTACAAGAGATGAATTATAGAAGATGAACTACAAGAGATGAATTATAGAAGATGAACTACAAGAGATGAATTATAGAAGATGAACTACAAGAGATGAATTATAGAAGATGAACTACAAGAGATGAATTATAGAAGATGAACTACAAGAGATGAATTATAGAAGATGAACTACAAGAGATGAATTATAGAAGATGAACTACAAGAGATGAATTATAGAAGATGAACTACAAGAGATGAATTATAGAAGATGAACTACAAGAGATGAATTATAGAAGATGAACTACAAGAGATGAATTATAGAAGATGAACTACAAGAGATGAATTATAGAAGATGAACTACAAGAGATGAATTATAGAAGATGAACTACAAGAGATGAATTATAGAAGATGAACTACAAGAGATGAATTATAGAAGATGAACTACAAGAGATGAATTATAGAAGATGAACTACAAGAGATGAATTATAGAAGATGAACTACAAGAGATGAATTATAGAAGATGAACTACAAGAGATGAATTATAGAAGATGAACTACAAGAGATGAATTATAGAAGATGAACTACAAGAGATGAATTATAGAAGATGAACTACAAGAGATGAATTATAGAAGATGAACTACAAGAGATGAATTATAGAAGATGAACTACAAGAGATGAATTATAGAAGATGAACTACAAGAGATGAATTATAGAAGATGAACTACAAGAGATGAATTATAGAAGATGAACTACAAGAGATGAATTATAGAAGATGAACTACAAGAGATGAATTATAGAAGATGAACTACAAGAGATGAATTATAGAAGATGAACTACAAGAGATGAATTATAGAAGATGAACTACAAGAGATGAATTATAGAAGATGAACTACAAGAGATGAATTATAGAAGATGAACTACAAGAGATGAATTATAGAAGATGAACTACAAGAGATGAATTATAGAAGATGAACTACAAGAGATGAATTATAGAAGATGAACTACAAGAGATGAATTATAGAAGATGAACTACAAGAGATGAATTATAGAAGATGAACTACAAGAGATGAATTATAGAAGATGAACTACAAGAGATGAATTATAGAAGATGAACTACAAGAGATGAATTATAGAAGATGAACTACAAGAGATGAATTATAGAAGATGAACTACAAGAGATGAATTATAGAAGATGAACTACAAGAGATGAATTATAGAAGATGAACTACAAGAGATGAATTATAGAAGATGAACTACAAGAGATGAATTATAGAAGATGAACTACAAGAGATGAATTATAGAAGATGAACTACAAGAGATGAATTATAGAAGATGAACTACAAGAGATGAATTATAGAAGATGAACTACAAGAGATGAATTATAGAAGATGAACTACAAGAGATGAATTATAGAAGATGAACTACAAGAGATGAATTATAGAAGATGAACTACAAGAGATGAATTATAGAAGATGAACTACAAGAGATGAATTATAGAAGATGAACTACAAGAGATGAATTATAGAAGATGAACTACAAGAGATGAATTATAGAAGATGAACTACAAGAGATGAATTATAGAAGATGAACTACAAGAGATGAATTATAGAAGATGAACTACAAGAGATGAATTATAGAAGATGAACTACAAGAGATGAATTATAGAAGATGAACTACAAGAGATGAATTATAGAAGATGAACTACAAGAGATGAATTATAGAAGATGAACTACAAGAGATGAATTATAGAAGATGAACTACAAGAGATGAATTATAGAAGATGAACTACAAGAGATGAATTATAGAAGATGAACTACAAGAGATGAATTATAGAAGATGAACTACAAGAGATGAATTATAGAAGATGAACTACAAGAGATGAATTATAGAAGATGAACTACAAGAGATGAATTATAGAAGATGAACTACAAGAGATGAATTATAGAAGATGAACTACAAGAGATGAATTATAGAAGATGAACTACAAGAGATGAATTATAGAAGATGAACTACAAGAGATGAATTATAGAAGATGAACTACAAGAGATGAATTATAGAAGATGAACTACAAGAGATGAATTATAGAAGATGAACTACAAGAGATGAATTATAGAAGATGAACTACAAGAGATGAATTATAGAAGATGAACTACAAGAGATGAATTATAGAAGATGAACTACAAGAGATGAATTATAGAAGATGAACTACAAGAGATGAATTATAGAAGATGAACTACAAGAGATGAATTATAGAAGATGAACTACAAGAGATGAATTATAGAAGATGAACTACAAGAGATGAATTATAGAAGATGAACTACAAGAGATGAATTATAGAAGATGAACTACAAGAGATGAATTATAGAAGATGAACTACAAGAGATGAATTATAGAAGATGAACTACAAGAGATGAATTATAGAAGATGAACTACAAGAGATGAATTATAGAAGATGAACTACAAGAGATGAATTATAGAAGATGAACTACAAGAGATGAATTATAGAAGATGAACTACAAGAGATGAATTATAGAAGATGAACTACAAGAGATGAATTATAGAAGATGAACTACAAGAGATGAATTATAGAAGATGAACTACAAGAGATGAATTATAGAAGATGAACTACAAGAGATGAATTATAGAAGATGAACTACAAGAGATGAATTATAGAAGATGAACTACAAGAGATGAATTATAGAAGATGAACTACAAGAGATGAATTATAGAAGATGAACTACAAGAGATGAATTATAGAAGATGAACTACAAGAGATGAATTATAGAAGATGAACTACAAGAGATGAATTATAGAAGATGAACTACAAGAGATGAATTATAGAAGATGAACTACAAGAGATGAATTATAGAAGATGAACTACAAGAGATGAATTATAGAAGATGAACTACAAGAGATGAATTATAGAAGATGAACTACAAGAGATGAATTATAGAAGATGAACTACAAGAGATGAATTATAGAAGATGAACTACAAGAGATGAATTATAGAAGATGAACTACAAGAGATGAATTATAGAAGATGAACTACAAGAGATGAATTATAGAAGATGAACTACAAGAGATGAATTATAGAAGATGAACTACAAGAGATGAATTATAGAAGATGAACTACAAGAGATGAATTATAGAAGATGAACTACAAGAGATGAATTATAGAAGATGAACTACAAGAGATGAATTATAGAAGATGAACTACAAGAGATGAATTATAGAAGATGAACTACAAGAGATGAATTATAGAAGATGAACTACAAGAGATGAATTATAGAAGATGAACTACAAGAGATGAATTATAGAAGATGAACTACAAGAGATGAATTATAGAAGATGAACTACAAGAGATGAATTATAGAAGATGAACTACAAGAGATGAATTATAGAAGATGAACTACAAGAGATGAATTATAGAAGATGAACTACAAGAGATGAATTATAGAAGATGAACTACAAGAGATGAATTATAGAAGATGAACTACAAGAGATGAATTATAGAAGATGAACTACAAGAGATGAATTATAGAAGATGAACTACAAGAGATGAATTATAGAAGATGAACTACAAGAGATGAATTATAGAAGATGAACTACAAGAGATGAATTATAGAAGATGAACTACAAGAGATGAATTATAGAAGATGAACTACAAGAGATGAATTATAGAAGATGAACTACAAGAGATGAATTATAGAAGATGAACTACAAGAGATGAATTATAGAAGATGAACTACAAGAGATGAATTATAGAAGATGAACTACAAGAGATGAATTATAGAAGATGAACTACAAGAGATGAATTATAGAAGATGAACTACAAGAGATGAATTATAGAAGATGAACTACAAGAGATGAATTATAGAAGATGAACTACAAGAGATGAATTATAGAAGATGAACTACAAGAGATGAATTATAGAAGATGAACTACAAGAGATGAATTATAGAAGATGAACTACAAGAGATGAATTATAGAAGATGAACTACAAGAGATGAATTATAGAAGATGAACTACAAGAGATGAATTATAGAAGATGAACTACAAGAGATGAATTATAGAAGATNATAAAGATGACATCAATTCGTTTGTTGTATTTTGTGCCGAATTAATTATTTCGGAAGGCGTATTATTCTCCTCATATTCTTCATAATCACTTAAATCACTCATTGATTTTCACAAAAAAACTCGATACAAACAGTTACTTTTATTAAATAAACATCAAATTAGTTATGTTAAAAATGTAAACAAACTCGCTAATCGTGTGTAAAGTTGAAGAATTCTTCTTCTTTTCGTCACTAGAGTGGAAAAAAGAGGAATTCTTCAAAACTATGAGAGACGCATGCGCAATTAATACAGGTGTGTAAAGAATCACTTTCTACGAATCTAAACAGAGATACAATGTTTGTAATACGTATCAATCGTAGATAAAGTATATTGTATTTGACCTTTAAGTAAAGATTGTAGAGGATATAACGAACAATTTTTTTAAAAGCGTTTATTAGATTTTATGAGGTCTTACTTTATTCCCATTTATAACTTCATATAAGTTACAAACATTCTTATGAGAAGTTTTGTCAGTGTTTTTACACAATTGCGAAGCAAGTTGAATCTAAACATGTTTGGGTGCGCCCGTGCGCGCACATCAGGCGTTTTGATACTGTCCATCTTCTTTTTTCCATGATGCAAATATACATAAAATAAATGTAATAATATATATACTGGAATCACTTAGTACAGATCGAATAGAATTTTCTCATTTATTTAGCGGTGGCAGCTTGCTAAGCAACATCAAATCAGTTAAAATCCTTAGAAAATAATCGGGTCCTGGCCGGGATTTGAACCCGGGACCTCTCGCACCCTAAGCGAAAATCATACCCCTAGACCACCAGGACGAGATGTTTACCATACTTTTAAAATTAAATCATTTTATTTTCTAGAAAATACATTTCGGCTTTATTTAATTAGCTGCTAAATTTACTTTCTCAAATTAATTGTATAGTTTATAGAGAGAAAAAGTATTGAGATTGCACGAAACTTCGATTAAGAAAATTTGATGGATTTATACACGTTTGTGCACTGAGCCCAAAAATGTTATAGGAAAAATTATGCTCTGAGATAACATGAACGGCACTTTTTTACTTTAGTACTCCCCCTCCCCCCTCCACCCATATCCCTTTGTCTTAGTATTTATTCAGAAAAAGGATCAATAACAAAGTAGTATACATTCCTCAGTCCCAAATACCAGTAAGACAAAGGGATATTTAGTCCAATGTACCTTGGGACAAAGGAATATCACTCGCGTGTATATTAATGTGATGATATCCCATAGTCTAATTAACTACCTATTAAGACAAAGGAATATTAAATATACGCTAATAAAACTATGTTGAACTCATTGATCTTCAGATGTCGGTTTAATATATAGTATTACACAATGATAAGACGCAATCTTAAAATAGATTAATTAAACTGTCCCAGGAGTCTCAATGTCTTGGGGATACAAACACACAAACCTTTGAGACTTTTGTAGGGCGGACTATTGTTTAGAACCAAGGGGGGCGCTAAAATATTAAGTGGCAAATAAACAAATTAATTTTTACCCTTAATTTGAGGTTGCTATCCCCCAAAATCTAAAATTTATTCTATATAAATACGAATCTAATAATATAAGCCGTTTTCCCAGGAAAACCCTATTTCCTGAGAAAATAGCTTTAGACGTGGACAGAGAGAGGCCGATACCTCGCTGAGATAAAGTTATTTTTTATCATACATTTTTGTTGTTCAATAAAAATTAAATGTACCTAAAAAAAAAAATGGTAAACACTGTGCTAAGTAATTATGATAAGGTTCATGAGAAATTGGTTTGAGTTGTCTCGGACCAAAGTTTTTTATTTAAAACTTTAAAATAAGGAACCTGGAGGGCGATTCTGTAACTTTTTTTATATATATCCACAGTGACGTTATATATCAAACCTCGCTATATATCAAGGTGTTGTTATATTATAATGTAGTGAATCTGTAAAGTGATGCCAGCGCTGTATGTGGCCGTATACTGAACTGCGGATTGACAGCGATCTTTTTATTGGCCATTTTATAGTTTATTTCAGTAAATTTTATTCAATGTTTGATGGATTTTAAAGGTGTATAAAAGTTAGATAAAAGACATAAGATCATTTAATAAAATAATTTAAAATTAATTTCTTTTATCTATAAACTTACAATTACAAGGAGCAAGGTTCTACAATACAAGATACAATACAATTTAAACGAGGTGTTTAATTTTAACAACGTTTGTCGAAAAAAAAAAATAGTTATTTCAGTCAGAAAACAAGAAAAGTGAATGAAAACATCAATAATGGCGTCACTTTGTTTTGGTTTTTAGCATTTGATATATAACAACATAACCTGACGAATTATATCAACAATTTCGAGTTGCTATTTATCAATCCTTATATATCAATTTCTCCTTATATAACAGAATCACTTGACAGGTTGCGCGCGCATCTTCATAACAACTTTTTGATATATATCAGCATGAAAAGGGAGGTTTCAAAGTTACAGAATCGGCCTCCAGGTGATCTGTGAGGCATGGATCACGTGACTAGGGATGGGAAAAACCGTTCCATGAGTGGAACGAGTTACGTCGTTTCGTTCCAAACCTGTAACTAGTTCCAGGAACTAGTTATTTTTGGAACGCTTCAGTTGTCGTTCCAAAGAAACAGTTTCTCTAATACTTCACGTGTTTCAAAGTCTGGTGCAGGTTCGTTCCACACAAGACCAGTTTCCTTATTATATAGTTCGACTCTTCACTGAAAAGTAGAAATAAAATACAAACATTTATAATAATAATAATATTAAGATATTTTTATTTACGAAACGAGTGGCGAAGGGCGAAGGCGACAAGTTGAAGTTGACTAGGGTACTGAAAGAAAAAAATCGGTCTGAGACAACTCAGACAAACTTTCTTATATATTATTTACATTTAATTACTATTAGAAATTGCATCAAAATCATCATAAAAATAACTTCTCCCGGGCGGGGAATCGAACCCGGGAAAGTAAAAAGGGCTAAGAGGCATCTGTCTCTTTCACGCTCCCTCTAAGAAGTGTGGAAGAGAAAGAGAACGCATCGCTTTGGAGTGAGTCCCGAGACTCGAGCTATCATCCCCACTCCTATAACACGTGCACAACCATAACATCATTACTTCTTCGTTCCAGCTTGGTGGAACTGGAACTAGTTTTGCAACTCGTTTTCGTTCCACGCGAAACGAACCTTCTACGTTCCCTCCGTGCCAGTTACAGTTACAGTTTCTTTATGATTTCTCGTTCCCGTTTCCTCTTTGATTAGTTACGTTCCGTTTCAGTTTTGCCTGGCACTTGGAGGAACGAAAACTCGTTCCTCCAAGTTAGGTTTCGTTCCATGCGAAACGAGTTTTTTAAGTTCCCTTCAAGTTGTTTGTTTAGTTTCATTGATGCTTGCTTTTGCTCGCTCTCGTTACCGTTTCTTCTTTAATCAGTTACGTTTCGTATTATTTTTTTCCATAATCACTTAAATACATATTTTTTTACAAAAATATAATTTTTAATTTGAATTGAATTAAGACAAAAATATTGTTAAATAAATAAAAATAGGCATTCGTGTAAAATAAAAATTTCAAAGTCGTTCCAAAAATAACGTAGTTCCCTGAAATCTTGGAACGATTGGAACCGTTCCAACACAGGAACTAGTTATTTTTATAGTTACGTTCCGTTCCTCCCATCCCTACACGTGACTAAGCTTTATATAGCGGCCATTAGTCATAAATATTAACTACGGCTGCAAATCGTATTAGTTCAACTATCAACAAATGATTTTCCTCTGAACGTTACATCATCTTCTTCTGATTAAATCCAGGCAAGTATATTTGGGTTTGATTAACTCGCCGTGGAAACTGTCTGTTCGATGACGGATCCACCGTGCAAATAGAAACAGTTTTCATATTGATAAGTTTTTCTTTTCGTTTTGATGAGACATATTTCCCCTTATCAGTTCTACCATTGTTTATATTCACTCTCTTATCACTGTCTTTTTTTTTGTTGAAGCGAACAAATACAATGGGACAATGAAACATAACAAAAATAATATTGAACAAATATATTACTGAATTTCAGTCATAAGAAAATATTTAATGTGTTGTTTTTCTTTTTTTTATATAACTTGATTACTAATCTTTTTTTACTTTCTTATATAAGTAGTATGTGCACATATATATATATGGGGAAAGTATTAGGTTGGCGAGAAAATTCGATTTTGAGACATTTAAGGATTTACAAGGGTACTTTTTACTTTCTCATATAAAGAGAAAGTATTGCGATGGCTCGAAAATTAGATTGTGATGGATTTACACGTTTTGAGGTCCCCTGAGTCCAAAATAGTGGTTTATAAAAAATGTCGTCTGTGCAGAGGTGCCTAAACTACTGGGCCGATTTAAACGAAACTTGGCATACATGTTCAGAAAAGTCATATGCCGAGGCGAAATCAAGAAATGAATTTTAGCTCCAAATTTGGGGGCGCTACCTCCCAAAAACTCTGAGAAAACGTGAAAAAAAAATACTTCTCGAAAACGGTTCCGACGATTTTGATTAAAAAATACTATAATGTAGTCCATTTAAATACGAATCTAACGATATAAGCCGTTTTCCCGGGAAAAATCCAGTTCCTGAGAAAATAGCTTGAAACGCGGACAGAGAGAGCCCGGGTTCGATTCCCCGCCAGAGAGAAGATATTTTTTTTAGTAAATTTTGATAAAATGTTCCGTAATAATTAGTTATACCTAAGAAAACTTATAAATAGAAAACACTGGGCTAAGTAATTATGAACTCGTATATGAGAAAGTTTGCCTGAGTGGTCTCGGACCGATTTTTTACTTTATTGCCCACTCTAAGGTAACAAAGTAAATTAGGTCGGATGTTGCAAGATTTTACTTGGTAACACACCGTTTGTTTATATTATTGTGTTTGACATTTTTTTTTTGGAACTAGGTTCCTTAGGGCACGTTCTAGCGCCCAGGAGTGAATCCGAAAAAACGACCAAAATTACCGTCACAAATCACCGTCACGAAATCTACCGTTGAGGATAACTTGAGTAAAAGTTCACCGAGTTAGTTGAAATTTGGTACACATGTTCATTTTTTACCAACGCCCAGGCTGAGTACGATGGAGAACGTTATCCGCCTAAGCGTTCACGCACAACGCGAGCGTAAACGTAAGCTTCCGTTTGCCGTTTGTCTAACTATCTAGTAAGGCAAAGTAACCTTTAATCCAATAAATTTTGAACGCCGGCTGCCCCGATTTCTATTAAATATTTTCATGTCCAGAAAAATCGTACTTCGAGGTAAATTTGGGAAATGAATTGTAGGTTCAAAAGTGGAGCTCTACTCCCCGAAAACATTGACACAATGCAATATAAAACATATTCTAGGAAACGGCTGTGACGATTTTTGTTAAAAAATTTTGAAATTGCAGCCAAATCTAACTCTATGAGTCGTTTCCCTGGAAAAAATCTATTTTCCGAGTCCTTAATAAAAATAAATCTCATTTCGCTTGAAATATAAAACCAATTGCTAACACCTGTTCAATAGTTTTTTAATGTTTTTATACATGAATTAATTTAATTATATTTAAAATTATAAATGTGAAGCTAAAATTGATTGTTCAAAATTAAATAATAGATCTTTTAATTTGATAATAAATAAAGCAAAAAGGTTTTATTACAAAAGAAAGTCGTTGGTTAACTAAAAAGTTTTAATCGATACATTAACACACTTATGACTACTTTAAACATCTCGTCCTGGTGGTCTAGGGGTATGATTTTCGCTTAGGGTGCGAGAGGTCCCGGGTTCAAATCCCGGCCAGGACCCGATTATTTTCATACTCGTACAGCTGCATCCACCGAAGTAACTATTATTCATTTGATTTAAATGAAGTGGTGCAGCAATATTTTATGCCCTTGATAGGTTTAATCAGAATTCCATTAATATTTATGGACTAGACAGCATTCTTTTGTTCGTTCCTTAATGATTTCTCAGTCATAAACTTGATAATATTAAATAATTATTATTGAAAATTGCTTTTTCCTTTGATTAACTTGTTTGTTTTTATTTCTACTACAGTATTTATTGTGTACAAATCTTTGTAAACTGAACGCCCTACAAGTAGGATGTAGGTCTGCCCTTAGAGGCTTTTTTAAAATTATATATAGACTAGTGATGCGGTGCATAAAGAACTCGCGTAGAAATGTGCTTTTATATCAGCCGTAATATGTTCTATAAAATGATAATATTTCATTGAACACCTAGCATTCTTATTCAACCTGAAGAAAATGATAAATTATTTTGTCTATTATCTTTATTTAATAATATTCTCGCAGGCTCGCCTGTTTATTCAGCATATGTATAAAATATTTACTACAAATAACTGTATAAAAACAGTATTAGAACGTAATCAATATGTAATACAATTAATGCAAGGCTCTCTGTGCTCGCCTGTTTATACAGTATTTATATAATATAATCATTATTTAATAATTATTAAAGAAGCCTCACCAATTTAATTCAGCATTTGTAGTCAATAATTATTAAATGATTATTTCAGGCTCGCTACGCTAGCCTGTTAATATACAGTATTTATACATAATCGGCAGTATTTATATATGGCTCGCTGCGCTCGCCTATTTGTTTCGGCATTTGTAGTCAATATTTATTAAATGGTTAACAAAGGCTCGCTACGCTCGCCTGTTTATATGATGTTTGTGCGTAATAATTATTTAATAAAATTAAAGATTTTACAGTATTAAAATTTACAGTATTTAAACAAAATCTTAAGTTATGAATGTTTGATTCAATAAAATTAAAGATTTTACAGTATTAAAATTTACAGTATTTAAACAAAATCTTAAGTTATGAATGTTTGATTCAGCAATTGTAGTAAATATAATATTAAATAGTTTTTTTT